>JBAMYA010083093.1:0-22985 GCA_037176975.1 Arrhamphus sclerolepis | reverse complement strand
ATTTGATAGAAGTAGGACATGCAAGAAGAGTAACACAGTTAAAGGTGTTTATTTAGACTTTAGACTTTTAGACTTTATTTAGATTTTAAAAAGTCTCCATGTCCATAATGATTAATTCCCCACTGTTACCAGGACAAATAGCCATAGGATGCTCAAACAAACGATTCTCTTTAAGTCTTTTTCTCAAAAGTATTGAATAGCATTTTCAAAGTTCTGAGTTTCTGTGACCAGTTTCTTGACTATAAAAGTCAACTTTTTTTATGACATTTCAGTCATTTTCAAATCAACACAAAACTTGCCACAGACCAAAGAACTCAGTGAGGACTTAAGCACACACATTGTGCATGCCAAAAAGGAAGAAAAAAAGCACTAAAAAAAAAGGACTAAAAAAAATAAAATCCAAACAATTTAAAGTGTCAATGTCAACAATGCAAAGTGTCTTCAAGAAGTACCAGAAGTTTAACAGTGAAAACCCTCAAAGGACGCGGTCGGAAGTCACTAGTGTCTCCTCGGCAACCCAGAAAGATCAAATGAGATGTAGAAAACAATCTAAGGACTACGACCAAGGCCGTCCTGGAGGACGTGAGTGAAAGTGGTGCGACTACATCAAGGCAGACACTACAATGGGTGCTGCACCAAAACGGTCTCTATGGACGTGGAACAAGAAGGACCCCCTTCAGCCGTGGGCACGAGGCTGCAGATAATCACACCAGTGCTGATATTCAGCACAACAGCGCCACCTCCAGTATGATATTGCTACTATATAAAAGTTCTACAAGCGCATTTTATTAGTTAACAGTCATAAGCGACAAGAGATTATTATTGGTTTGTTTAATCATTCATTTAGATCCGCCAACACAAATAGTTCTGCAACTGCAAGGCTGTTGCTAGGCAACACATAAACATTTCCTACAAACAAACTTGCTACTCTGCATATTACTGCTACTTTGTATCATTTCCATTTATCTGAATGTTTCCATTTATTGTCCAACCACTGAAATAAGAGTCTGTTGACAGACACTTTGGTGGCTGATGTGTGTTTCTGATGAGTTAACAGCTTGTTATTGTCTGATCTAAGATTGTTAACTGATGGAACGTTAATTAACGGTTATTAAAACGCCTGTACAGTGTAGTGATAATGTCTGTAAAAAGTCCCAGTGCTGTTGCTTTATATCAGCACTCATGGAATGTCTCTTGTCCAATCAAATTACTTGGTTGTAACTAACTTGTGTGAAAACATTATGTACACAGTCCAGGCAAACAAAACTGCTTGTGTTGTTGTATTATAGTTGAAATTATTGTTTTTGTCATCTCAAAAGCTTTGGATCTGGTCATCTACAGTGTTTGGTAAAACAAAACTTGCTGAAAATTCAGATTCCTGTTTCCTTTTTTTTTCTTTTTCGTTCTTCGTTATTTCACACAGTTTAAAGAACCTTTAACATGTAAAAATGACAATTTCTTGAGGGATTTTGAAAGTTGAATTTATCCTGAAAAAATGGGCAAAAGAATGAATGTAAAAAGCATTTTCTGAGACATTTATTGATCAAAGAGAATCAGGACCAGGTGGACTGTTATTATTATGGGTGTAAAAGGGTTTTAACTTGTTGCAACAAGGCTGCTGCCTCGACTGGACCTGAAATCAAAGCTCCTCCACCATCATTCACATCAGAATGATCCTGATGTTTTCCACAGAAGATGGATGATTTCTCCATTAGATGTATGTATTTTTTTTTTCTTTCTTTTGTAGGACACAAAATCATCCGACACAGGAAGGAAATGAAGCAAGTTTAATCATTTGAGTACCCTGACAGACTTTTATGCTTCTTAATTTTGTCCAAAGGTCAACCTTTTCATGGCACTATTGTTCTTTAATGCAAACCTCGCACACTCCTGCTTAAATCCCCTCTGGCATTTGGATGTTTTCTGGTTGGTTTCTGAAATTAAGCTTGATAAAAGTGCCACCCCTGTGGTCACTGGTTCTCTGGGTGTTTTTGTGTCAAAAGCCAAGGAGCAATATCGCATTCATTACATCAAACTGAGAGCACAAATATTTATTATATCAGGGAGAAAAAAGCTTCTTTAAGCCATACTTGTCTGCATTACCAAGAACCACCCTGCTAAAAAGGTTTTCTGGAACCCTTCAGGGGGAGCGCATGTTCCTGTGCTTGTACAGGTACTCAGAGCAGCCCCTACCGGAGAGCCAATGGTTAGCTGTCAGACAACCATGCCAAAGAGAGAAAGAGGTGCAATACTGCCACCATGTGGTTTGGAATGGTAGTTTACATGCAGCCAGTCCTGTCACCGTAAGTGGGGACATGATGGCTGAAAGGACCATGGAGGAGGTCAGCCCTGTTAAAATTCCAGCCCACTAGTTTTACCCTGGAACCCACACTAGTGGAAATGCACCTAATGACACTGTCTTTGTGGACGACCTTCACTTTTCCTTTAATCTCATTTCCAAAAGTGACATGGTCAAGACAGGAAGTAATTGAGGTCAGGAGAAACAGCACATCAAGACACAACAGCATATACATGTTTATATCATAAAAGTTAACTATAACACACATCAAAAGCTTAAGAATCCAAAATTCTTTTATTTTTTAATCACCACAGAGACTGAAGGAAAAAAGAAAAACATGAGGAGAATGATCATTCAGACCATTTACTCCAAACCACCTCCAACATTCCAACTTTAAAAATCGCTTGAATTCTTTTAGTTGGATTTACTTATTAAGAGTGACACAGATGTGTTCCCTGCTTAGGCTGAGAGACATTGAGGTGGGGTCAGGCATTTGGCGAGGATGCCCCCTGGATGCCTCCCTCAAGAGACATTCTGGGCCCTGAGACAGACCGAGGACACACTGGAGAGATGATGTCTCTTTGCTGGCCTGAGAATGCCTCAGTATTTCACCCAAAAAGCTGGAGGAGGTGGCCAGAAAGAGGGGGGTCTGGGCTTCCCTGCTTAGACTGCTGACCCCATGACCCAAAACCTGATAAGGAGGAGTTGATGGATGGATGGATGGATGGATGGATGGATGGATGGATGGATGGATGGTATGTCTATGTGGTTCAAAACCTTTGATGATGGAATTAGAAACAATTGCATATCACACGGCACAAAACTATATTGACTTAACAATCTAATACCAGTTAGAAGGATTTAGAGGGAATTACCAACAAAGTGGTGATGAAAAAAAGATGAGGCTATATAGAAAGATGTTATCTCACCATTAGGGGTAAATCTGGCTCTTATGAAGCTGTTTGCATCGTGTACATGATGAATGTGTTCATGCTGACATTACATGCTCCTACTGTGAACTTCAGTTTCTAAACTAGAGGGAAAACTTGTACTACAGGGCATATTTGGAGAAAATGGAGAACATATTTCTGCTGTCACTCAGGTGAAATTACATAACCCTCTGTTGGCTTTCTCAAAATACATGAACCTTGATAGGTACTGTCCCAAATATCCAATATAATGACTAAAACTGTCAGCACACACATCTCATGACTTTAGTATTACATGGCAACAAAAACAGATGTGTGTCAGGCCTTGTTTTTTTTTTTTTTGTTGTTGTTGTTTTTTTTTATCAGCATCTCTCTTTCATTCAAGGGTGTAAACTTTTATAAACAGCAGTCAGATCCCATGGAGGATTTGCATTATGGATTCAATGAGAGAAAAACATAGCAGGTAAGCTGAAAACATCTGCTGCCAAAATAAAACACAATCTCATGTTAAGAACCTCGTGTCTTGGTGACCCCCACTGCCTTGCTAACTGCTAATTTTAATCATTGATTCTAAATATACATACGGAGTTCCCCAATGGAATTATACACAGAATCTATGTATAGAGCATCTTGAGATGCTTACATTCTAGAGCAACTGATGTTTTCTATGTTGATTAGAATAAGACTGAGGTGTTCATTTTACACATGTATGCATATTATTTAGGCTGGATTGCAACTGTTACATGTAATTTAACAATAACTTACATGGGCTGACAATATCTCAATAATGTTTACCAACTGCTTCTCTGAGTTCAGCTCAAGGAGGAAGCTGCCTTAGCAGGGGGTCCCTGACCTCCTTCTCCCCATTCCAGGGATATAATCTCTCTAGCCTAGCCTCCAGCTAGTTGGATTAATCCAAAAACACCTCCTCAGGAAATCATTGAAAAAGCATTTTAATGAGAAGCCCGAACCACCACAATATACACAGGTTGCAACTGTACTCTCTAACAAATGGCATAACTCAGAGGTGTTCATGCTAATGTCTACTGAAATGGAAAGTAATAAATTAAGTTACAGAAAAACTAGTACAAACTTGGACTGAAGGTAAATGCTAATAACTACTCATAAAAACTACAGGATACTGGGAACTGAAGTGTTGTTTAATTCATCCACATTAAAAATAAGTAGACTTGCTTTGGAGTCCTGGGCTTGAGACCAGGCTCCCATGTTGACCCTGAAGGAAGGAGCACACATTCAGACATCTTGACATGTTTGCATGATTCAGTAGAGGGCATGTTTTATTTAGAGAAGCTCAGTGTTGATGCGCTGAACACGTGGAAACGCCCGGAGAGAAAATGACAGGAAATGTGAGGTGTAATGGGTGGATTGCTTAAATTATTTTATGTCCTTTTTAGAGGATTCATTCCTCGCTTTTATACCTGACTGGGTTCAGGATATAGTATCAGCTTTAAAATTAAGGTCAGTTTATGTGTCAGACTCTCCAGGCCTCTAATGAAAGGTCAGGGAACTTAAAGAGCCCAGTTTGACCAACTTTTAAATTACATGTAGAGAACTTCCTTTTCACCTTGAAATTTTCAAACTCATTCAACAAGTTAATGGCACCATTCGTAGAGGCTTTTTTGTCGTAATTAAACTGCAGCTGGATTTGAACACTATTGTACCTTAACAGTAGAGAACGTTGAGCAGCAAATATGTCCCTCCTGTTCGTTAGATAAAACCTGAAATGTTAGTGTTCACAGTGACCTCATGCTTGACCCTTTGTCATAAGTGTTAATATGATCTCTAAAAGAAGCTGTAATTCCCAAAAATAATCATTCTGTACTTTGCATGAAAAGGTTGACTTCAAATTAGTACAAACCTGAATACTTACAAACAAAAGCCTAAGTAAGTTTGGACCTTTTTAAAGAGTCAATAATAGATATACCATGGCCTCCAAATGTTTACACCCCACAGCACCTTTAGTCACTTATACAGTAGATAAAAATTAACCAATTAAAATTTAATTAAATGCAGTACAGTAAGAACACAGCATCTAGCTTGGACATAGCTTGAGGCTAAACTAATTACTTTTAATGGCAACTGGAACTAAGGGTAATCTAACTCGATGGGCCTGTTTAATCAGATCTGTGGGAGTTCAAACACCTCACGAACATGTTGAAAGAAGAAAATAAGCAAGGGGCCAAGACTGTAGCAGCTGCTGAGGTGGAGCAGGTTCTGTTGGGTTGTGGCTATAAATGAAAGGAGGACCTGAAAAATCACAATAGAACTGCTGCTTCATCACATTAGAAGTGGTAAGGTGATACCAACATCTGATCGTAGGAGAGCTTCTTATGTATCCAAGACTCGGACACGCTCAGATTACAGCAACTGGATTGGAGGTGTTGGAGGTACAGCAGCTCAGTCCCTTGGTGACTGGGTTGGGAACCAGAGGCCTGTTGGTTTAAGACTCAAGTGTTTAGGGTGGAGAGGTACTGGTTCACCTCCTGAGCACTGCTGAGGTGCCCTTGAGCAAGGTGCAGAGTCCTTCATCCCCCAACCTCACTCTCCGTCCATTAATCCATGTGGTTGTGTATGTACATGTATATATTTTCAGACCTGCATGTAAAAAGAAACAAAAAGATTAGTGCGGACCAAAGTTTCCCTTAAATTCCAAATGATTGAAAATGGTATCACTCCATTTTAGCTGCTTTATTTCCAAGACTACAAATAGAAAGTTTAAATGCAATTACTCAAAATAATGAGTTTTCTGCATCGCATATTATAGTTGGGCTTCTTATTAGTTTGAAAATCTCTCTTATCGTCTCTTATTATTTAGACCATTAAATATTCACTTCTTGTTTTATTTTGAAAGTGGGTTTCGTATTCATATTAAATTTTACTTCCTGTGTTTGTTTCACATCTGTTTTCAGTTCTTTTTACTCTCCCTCTGCTCCGTAACATCCACACCTTATTGTTTTCATTCTCTGCAACCTTTCTAGTCTTGGTTTCTTAGCAAGTCTATGACCTCACTGTGTTTGACTTTTGTTTTGCCCTCTGAACAATTTGCTTCTGGACTGTTTGACTTTAGATTCTGTCTTTTGCTTGCTCTCAGTCTGTAAATTTGCTCCTTTGACTGTGCTTTGTTGGATAAACCTCGTCTTGTTGGACTTTGCCTGTATTTGGTCCTGCACTACACACAACAATCCCGTTACGGCTCATCAGGAAAAAGGATGAGCAAATCTTTCAAGACACAGTTTTGGTGTTAATTGAAAGGTGCATGTTGGTGGCCTATATGACCCAGACATAGTACATGGGTTACCAGTGGAAATCTGTGTGGGAAAAAAAAAAAACTTTGCTGAAGAATATTAACCATACACACTGGAGACGTGTCACCATCCATTCACTTTGAATGGCGTGACGTCAGGCATTGCCGAGATGAATTTTGGGTAGTGCGTCACAGTCAATGACTGCATCTAACTGTGGACGAACAGAGAAGTGACGTCACCCACAGCTTTGTACAGAGAGCGGATGAAGCACAGTTTTCCTCAAACAGCAAAGCACCATGTTGCAAAGAGGTCATAGAGATAAAATCTAACTATAGAGACCAAAAACTATTTTCGTACCAGGCTATTAATATGTTTAATTTTGCTGTAAAGTCGGCCATTTTAACATGTGAGTCAATGTGGATTTGCTCTGCTTTGGAGAAACTTACTCCTGTTACTTCACCCAAACAAGCTGTACTTATGTAGTCCATGTCTAAATGTACTTTAACATCCAGTATCCGATTGAGATTTCATGCTGAACATGCTGAGGTCTTCAGAACCTGACTTGTAACTTGTAGGTTTTTTTACATTTGATTTCTTTTTTGCACAATCTGGCCTTGGGATGAACCTGCTAAAAGGTGGAGAAGATTCCACTTATGAATGATGATACACTATAGATCAAAAGCCATGCCATGGACCGGTGACTGAGTTTTCCAGAGTGTACTGCTCCTTTTCGCCTGAAGAAAGCTGGGATGGGCTGCAGCAGATTTCTGTGACCCTGCATGGGAATAGGCAGCTATAGATAATGGATGGATGAATGGACTGTAGAACAAAAGCCTCCCAATTGTTTGGAAATAGCTTTAAAACCCTTCCCAGATTGATGGCCGGCAGCAATTGTTTCTCTGAGATTGGTGTTGTTCCTCACTGGCGTTGACTTTACACACACCTGAAAGGCCCAGAAGAGCAAACTTTCGAAACTTCTCTGATAAAGGCCCTCACACTTTCTGATGATCAGTGGATCAGTGCCTTTGAATAACCATATCTCGCTCCTCCTTTGTTGTTGTTCATCTGATGTTCTTTGCCTGATTTTTAAGACCTGTAAGGACCATAGGATTTTATTTTTATTTTATTATGCTGTAAAATGATATGTATTTTATCACGGCTGTATGTTTCAGTTGGGAAATGCTGAACATTTGGCATCCTGGGGTTCCTTTGAAACAGTGGTTCTTACCTCACCTACACCCCCAAACACGCAAATGAATATGCCTGAGTACTTCCAACAATACACAGGTGAAAGGCAAACATCCACACACATTAAATACATACATACGTAATGCACACGCAGTTGCACACTCTGCTTATCTCTCATAAAATGCGAGCCTGTGACATGGTATCGCAGATGCATTTCAATCACCCCATCTGGAAAATGAAAGAAAAGACTTCCCTTGATACCCTGCAAAGCTAGATTTTCATTTCAGTGTTTTATTCCCATCAAGAATGAGGGAAATAAATGGAAATGCATACGGCTGAGCGATACGTAATGCCATTAAACTAGAAAAGCAATCATCTCGTGCCTCCTAAAAGGGAGAATATCAATTGTATTTGGGTATCTGCACGTTTGACTTGAACAAACTAAGCAGAAGGTTGCAGTAAATGCTCATCAGACGTATATACAATTATGCTAAATACATTGAAACAATGTGATTTTCCTTTTATCTTCCAAAGAATTCTTGTTAAACCTGTTTCTGTCTCACCTACATAGATTGAAGGTGTTTTGTTGCATCCAGCGTTTAGTGAAAGATGTTTAGCACTTTTGTGAACAAAAAAGAAAAACTTGAATGAGGAAAAGTTTTAATGAAGTTCATTTGACTTGTTGACTGGGTTACTTTATTTAGCTCTGCATCAACTTAGTGAAGCTTGTCCATGAGCAGCGCAAGTAAAATAAATGTAACCTGTTTCATCACACGTCAGCACCGAATAGAGATGAATACTCAGTTTCTGCCTGAGGGAATTGGCCCCTCAGGCATTTTTTTAAAAATATTAGATAAGTTAGAGATTAAGACAGGAGAGCATAAATAATTATAATTTATATGACTGTATGATTGTATCCTATTTTCTGAGAAGACTGACCTTAATGCTGCAGCCATGACATAAAAAGAGCCACTACCTTGTGCTTGTTTTGCTGGTTGGTTGAGTTGCAATAGTTCAATAATGAATTTGGTGCTGGGAAAATAATTCACAGACTGAAGGACATTGAACCATCCTGGCCATTTTATGGTGGCACATTTTCTTTGAATAGACCCCTCAACCTCATGCCGTTGGGCTGTACTGTATTTAACTGTCACAAGGCCTTAAGGGGTAGGGTCAAAATGACCCGAGACTGATGCAGAAGCAGAGACATAGACGGTTAGGGTCAGGGTTAGGGCTTCTGGTCTTGTGAGGGTTAAATTATTCAAAGTATGAATGCTTGTGAAAGCATCTGGGGAGGAGCGTTGAGCCTGAAAGTCTATAAACAGGTGCCTCCTTGTATTTAATATTGTGTTGGACTTTAACTTAGATGTCCTTCCTTTGTCACTCCTCTTTCAAATCTGTCACCTCTGTCCATCATGTCGTCATTTCTGTCCCTAGAAATATGGGTATCACTGACTGCAAAATACTGGACAAATGATCTGGTCACATGACTCATAGATTTGTACAGAGAGCCTTTGAAACCCAGTTTTCTTCAAACCATGCGGTGCCATGTTGCAAAGAGGCGGGGCAAAGCTGTCTAAGCCAATGGCAGCAAAGCCAATGGCTAGCTGTCAGTTAAACGTGTCAAATAGTGTATGAGCATTTGATCGGTCAGTTTTATTGCTTAATATAAATGTATCTGTTATACAGTTGTCATGGATGTAATATGTAACCACAGATAAAGAATGATTTTTGTACGAGGCTGTAAATATGTGTAATTCTGCTGAAAAGTTGGCACTTTTAACATGAGGCTCAAGGAGGATTTGCTCTGCTTTGGAGCCAACACCTAGGGGTCAGTGGAGGAACTGCACACAAAAGTATGTGCTGGATGAGCTTCAACCCCAAACTGGAATGGTTGCTGCCTGGTTGTTACTTCAGCTCTAAATGTGATGTTTTCCAAAGAGAAAGAATGAAAGAAAGATACAATACCAACCTCTAGCTTATCTGTTGATAGAAGACGTGAAGCAGAGTTAAATATAAGTGTTTCATGTTTGCCTTTCAAAGACTCAGAAGACTGTGGTGGTTTTCCCACATACAGTGACAACTTCTCAGCTCCTTAGACTCGATATGCACTTTAACGACACAGACTGTTGCAGATCTGTGTGTGTCTTTGTTCACCAGTGCATTTGTGTTTTTACACTTCTCTTACAGAAACCCTCCAACCTGCTGGCAGCATGTATATATTTATCCTCCATTTCAGAGAGATTCACACTTAAAGAGGGCTCACACATGCATGCAGATCTGTTCTATTTCTGTTTCTTTTTATTAAATACCACAATGGTGCTAATTAGTAAACATGCCAACTTCTCCATAGCTGCTAACTGTCTCTTCTCTATTATCAGTTTCTATCTTCTGAACTTGATAAAACAAAAGTCTTTAGATCTCTCATTTGCACACATGAAGAAGAAAAAGCAAATATCATTTTTCCTGCTGAACAGTGCTAGACAGAAACGTTGGTTTCATATCAGTTTTGCAGTGTAACAGTCCTTATAGCCCCTCAACAAAGAGATCGTGTATTTGGAACTTTTGCATTCTCTGACCTTTTTTTTCTTTGGAATGTACCACTGTAGGCTCTCTGACTCTCAATATTCTCCCTAATGAGCAAGACACAGTGACGGTGTAAACAACCATTCTGTTAATTACCTTCTTCCCCTGCACTTGTCTTAACAAAGCTCATGCCAAAGTTTAGTCAGCTTAGGTCACTGGGACATAAGGGTGTTAAATGGCCACACCTTTGGCAAAGTGAGAGAGAATAAAATGTGCTTACATCGTTTTTTTTTTTTTGACAAGATGGGGAAGTATAAACCTGGAAATTTAATGGCTTCCGGCACAGCTTTCGGTCATCAGAAATATTTAGCTCAGCTCTCATATGCAGTCAACTCTGTTGAGTTTCATCACCAAAACTTTGTGTGAAACAGAAGCAGAAATGCGCATACCTATTTTTTTTTCTTACCAAATTCATAAAGCTTTGGTTAAGTCTGTTTTTCTTTAGATATGAATCTTTCTTGATTCATTTGCATATAAGAACACATGTTGATTGCGCAAACATTAAATGAACTTGATTATGAAAGCACCTAGCAAAGAAGAAATGAAATTTTACTAAACTAAGACACTATAAAGACAAAATAAATGTTTTATTTAGGGACCTCAGCTCTGGCATCACAACCACACCAAAAACTTTTGGCGGTATGGAACACAGGAGGCCTGCCTTTTCTGGAAAGGATTAATCCAGAGGTGTCGAACTCTATTTCATCCCAGGCTACATCATCACCATGGCCCATTAACCAAAGTCGTTAGTATGAACCATAAGTTCAGTCTTGTATATGAAGCAGAGATGTTTAGTACTTCCAGGGAGTGGACAAGAACAATGACTTCACATCCATCATTGTTTGAACTTTTGTAAGCTTAAAGTACACACAGATAAATGCAGGTCTCATTTCTTAACCCTTGCAAGGCACTAAGGGCTGAGGTCAACGTGACCTGAGGTTGAGCCATTGGCAGAGGCAAAGGTGGTTAAGATGCTGCTTTTGTTTTCTGCCCTCACAGTTAAGTAGATAGAATATAGTTAGTTAAATATTTATAAAATAAATCACACTATTCTAGTGAAATGGTCTGCTTTTGAGCTACAGCCTTTTTCCTCTTTATACTTCACCACGTAAGGCACATGTACAGGTGTGCACATGTACAGCATGCAGCTTGTATGCATTCTTGAATTTCACTTTAGTGGAAGGAGTTTGTATTTCACCTTTTCTTTATGTTACTTTTTCAATGACTAGCCTAAAATAAGCTTCTTTTCTCCATACAATGGCCTCCCGCACTTCGTCCCGCCCTGAGCAGACTCGTGACAGCAACATTCAGAGCACCATTAGGGAGGTTTTAAAACTCAATTCCAACAGTCTTTAAAATAAGATAGATGTTCTGTATCTGTTTGATTGTTTTGTTCTCCTGCTCTTACACAACACACATTTGGAATCATGCATTGCAACACTAAGAAGCGAGAACAGCAAACCTGAGTGGGAGCAAGCTCTGCTGACACCCAGACAAATGATGATACTTCTTAGGCTTCCTCAGCACTACGGTTGACATCATTACCATCTTTCAGCCAGGTGCTGTGATGCGACAAATGTGACTAGACAAAGCCTTTATGCAACATGGAGAGTTTTCACACGTTTTCTAAACTACATATTTGAGCAAAAACACCACAGCCTCTACCCTTGGGTTACCATATCAAGTGTTTAGCATTCTTGCAGAAATCTGACTTGTTCTCTTGTGAATTTAACATTGGCTGTTGCCTTTAGGAAACTAAATTAGCTGGCATTTTGTGTTAAATAATATTTACCAGCAGTGTTCATGCAGCACTTTAGAAGGAGAAAAGGGACTCTCAGTAGACAGTAAACCAACATCACAACCATGAAACCTAAATATTATTTATTCCATTAATATTTACACAATTATGTTTTATCAGGACTAACACATCTATGCTCCATTTCATTAGTTTGAGATCACATACCCTACACTGCGATGATAAACTGTAGACCTGTCACTGGATTGCAGTAGCTGTCTGTATTTTTCACTAATAAATGAATACTCATTTACTATACTCATACAGTAATTAAAACAGTTTATGTTCGATGTTGATCAATCTCTCTCTGTCATTGATTTACCTTCCATCTATCCATTAATGTCCACTTACAATGCATTCACACGTATGTGGTCTGTGTAATGTCTACATCTCCATATACTTTGAATGGGGTGAGGTCATCTGTTGCTGAAATGAATTTTGGGTTACGTGCATCGCCTTGAGTCCTCATCCGCTGGCTGGCTAGTTCCACCAGATCCTCTGGTGGGATACAGTGATGTTCTCAGGCCAGCTGAGAGCTCAAACAGTCAATCAACATTAATCAAGATTTATTTATTTAGCAACTACAATAACTAGCAGGATGGTGGAAGGAACACTTCAATCTTCTCAGTCCCACCAACACATGTTCCACAGAGGAAGCGGACTCTGGGGACTCTGAGGTGGGGTCGTCCACAACTGGGGCTGAGGTCACCGAGGTAGTTGAGAAGTTGCACGGTAGCAGGGCTCCAGGGGTGGATGAGATCCACCCTGAGTTCCTTAAGGCTTTGGATGTTGTAGGACTGTCCTGGTTGACATGTCTCTGCAACATTGTGTGGACAACGGGGGAAGTACCTTTGGACTGGCAGACCGGGGTGGTGGTTTCCCTTTTTAAGAAGGGGGACTGGAGGGTCTGTTCCAATTACAGGGGAATCACACTCCTCAGCCTCCCTGGTCAGGTCTATGCAGAGGTGCTGGAGAAGAGCATCTGGTCAATGGTCAAACCTCGGATTCAGGAGGAACAATGCAGGTTCCATCCTGGCCGTGGAACACTAGACCAGCTCTATATCCTCAGTAGGGTCCACAAGGGGGCATGGGAATTTGCCCAACTAGTCCACATGTGTTTTGTGGATTTGGAGAAGGTATTTGACCGTGTCCCTCAGGGTGTGCTCTGGGGGTTGCTCCAGGAGTATGGGGTATGGGGTCCGTTGTTTTGGGCTACCTGGTCCCTATACAAGCGGAGCAAGAGTCTGGGCCGCATTGCTGGTTGTAGGTCGGATTCTTTTCCAGTGAGAGTTGGACTCCACCAGGGCTGCCCTTTGTCATGATTCTGTTCATAACTTTTATCAACAGAATTTCTAGGTGCAGCTGGGGGGGTGGAGGGATTCCAGTTTGGTGACCTCAGGATTACCTCTTTGCTGTTTAGAAATGATGTGGTCCTGCTGGCTTCATCGGGCAGGGACCTCCAGGTCTCGCTGGAGAAGTTTGCAGCCAAGTGTGAAGTGGCTGGGATGAGAATCAGCACCTCCAAGTCTGAGACCATGGTCCTATGTTGGAAAACAGTAGAATGCTCTCTTCGGGTTGGAGATGAGGTTTTGCCTCAAGTGGAGGAGTTTAGGTATCGTGAGGTCTTGTTCTTGAGTGAGGGGGGAATGGAACGGGAGATTGACAGACAGATCGGTGCTGCATCTATAATGTGAACTCTGTACTGGTCTGTTGTGGTCAAGAGAAAGTTGAGCCAAAAAGCGAGACTTTCTGTTTACCGGTCAATCTTCATTCCCACTCTCATCTATAATCATGAACTGTGGGCAGTGACTGAAAGAATGAGAATGCGGATACAAGCAGCTGAAATGAGTTTCCCCTGTAGGGTGGCTGGACTCTCCCTTAGATAAGGTGAGAAGTTCAGTCATCTGGGAGGGACTCAGTGTCGGGCCGTTGCTCCTCCACATCGAGAGGAGCCAGTTGAGGTGGTACAGGTATCTGGTGAGGATGCCCCCTGGAAGCCTCCCTTGAGAGGTGTTCCGGGCATGTCTGACTGGAAGGAGGTCCCGGGGCAGACCCAGGACACGTTGGAGAGATTATGTCTCTCAACTGCCCTGGGAACGCCTTGGTATTCCACGGAAGAGCTGGAGGAGGTGGCTGGGGATCGGGGCGTCTGGGCTTCTCTGCTCAAGCTGCTGCTCCTGGGACCCGACAGGATAAGCGGAAGTTGATGAATGGATGGATGGATGGATGGATGGATGGATGGATGGATGGATGGATGGAAGGAAGGAAGGAATAACCAGCTGGCATCCAAAGTGCTTAGCATCAAAAGGAAAATAAAAGCAAAAGAGGTTTGAACATAAAATATATGTAAAATCAGCTTCAAAACATAAAACCTGAACTTAAAAGCATAAAATCTGAGAAAATTAAAATAATACGAAGAGTAATTTAAAATGAAAACACTGTAACAACATCAAACCTCAACTTGACTGCTAGCCAAAGGAGGGGGTGATGTATCAGGGTTACATGTTCATGTCTGGGAGTGCTGGTCAGCGTTTGGCACTAGCTGAAGGCGTTTACGCCAACATACAGAGCGCTAACAATAATCCATCCTGGAGCTGATAAAGGCATGGGTAGCTTTTTCTAGGTCAGTGTGGCTCAGGAAAGGCTTCATCACACACCGGAGAGATCATATCTCTTCAGTGTGTGACGAGTCCCAATTGCACATGCCTAAAACACCTCCCCAGATATGTGTGCATGATGCATCCTAACCAGATGGTTGAACTGCCTCAGCTGGCTCCTCTCAATGTGGAAGATCAGCAGCTCTGCTCAAGGTCCCCGCTGAAGAGCTGAACTTTATTCTCTATTGCAAAGGGAGAGTCCAGTCATCCGGTTCAGAGAACTAATTTCAGTTGCTTGTATCCAGGGTGTTACTTCCTGCGTTCATGGTGGTGGGTGAGAGTAAGAACATAGACATGCAAACAGAGGGCCTCAGCAAGGCTCAGTTTCCCTTCATGTTAACTTAGCAAAGCTTTTACACAGTGCAGTGAGTTTGTGGAGTGCTGCAGAAGTGTGCCACTCTTGATAAAGTGCTATTTAGGAAAGCAAAAACTAACCTGGAGTCTGAACAAGGAAACACATTTATCAACATGTCCAGACTTTCTTTAGATTTTACAATTTAGCTAGCCCCAAGAGAATGGAATAAAAACAGTAGTGAAAACATGGCTTTCCAATTCTGGTTATGTGCATAGTCCTGTAAAAAGGGCAATGTCACATAATCACAAAAATGAACCTGGAGCTCAATATTTCTTTGAAAAGAACAAAACAAAAATCCTAAATTACCTGAGAGAACTGATCATGTGAAAGCAAAATCCCATAAATATAATTGCCAGATCATGAAAGCATAATTAGATCTGGCCACTATGTGTTCTGCAGGTGTGGCCTGGTGTAAGAAACATTCTGCCTTGTTCTTACAGGTGCAAAATGGATAAACAACAGGTAAAAGATATGCAGTAAAAACTATTCAAAGCAGTAACTTGAATTTGCTGAAAAGTTCAATATCTGTCATTCAGAGTCAGAAATCCTAAAAATAGTTTTAACTGTTCAGTGATCACTTGTTTGATGAAATGGATATATTCAGACTGAAATATCAAATGCACATACATGTAATGTAACACATAATGTACACTCATAAATCAAGGGTATCCTTTTCAGTTCAGCTATTTTCATAAAGAAAGAGTATTCTTCCTACTAAATCTTTTTAAAGGCCAACAGGAACAAGCTTTAGAGTCATCAGTCTCTCTTTTAGACTGCAAGGTCAGCCATTCCTGAGGCAGAACAGTTTAATTTTGAAAGAGCCAAAAGGGAGAAGAAGACTCTAACTGTTCACTCACCAAAATCATTAGTTTTTCTTTTTTATGAGAGTTGGGAGGCAGTGCTTCTACATGTGTTGATCTATTATCTCAAGCCCTGTCCTGGTCTGGAGCTGGATTCCAGAAAAAGATGTTCTCTGGTAAGAAGTAAAGCATTTTTGTGGCTCTGAAAACCCTGGGGTGAGGCCTGAAGTTTTCATAGGAAAGGGCCATGCTGACCAAACCCTACTGGGACAGCCTGCGTACCCTTCACCGCTCTGACCTCATTCAACAACAATGATCTGTGGATGCTTTAATAATTTAAACCCTGTTGATGAATGTTAAAAGTGTTGAGTGTTGCCAGTCAAAGTAATTGCAGTACAAAAGCATGTACATGTTTGGTTCTCTACTTGTTTCAGTTAGTCAGCGTTTTGGGAGATTAAATGCAAATATCTCAGATTTCATTAGCGTTTAAAAATGGAAGCTTCCATGCTGGCTCACACTGCAGAGTTACTTCATGCAAACTTTTTGCTTCTACCACATGATACTGTGCTTTTCTTTTGGTTAGACTCAGCTCCAGGTGTCATAGTTGCTCTTATCATGTCTCACTATATTTTCCAAAAGTCAAGATGATGTCTTAATATAACACACGTACGCATGTTTGTTTGCCAGATTTTCTTTTTTTTAGTTCTGTAAACTTGTCAGACCACATACAGATTGGATTGTGAAAGTGCATGTGAAACAAAGCCAGGGGGGTAAACAGGAAAAATTGGATTGCAATTTTGCAAAGAAACTGAAAACTGAAGCTTATCAAAACAAACTAGAGGAGAAAACGACAGCATGATAAATTGGGGTTACAGTGAAACCAGGTTTAAAGAGGTTCCGCCAGCTACTTCTCACTCTTAAAGTCAGAGTAAAGCAGAATTAAAAATCCGCTCTGAAGCTGGCACATCACAGGAGTGTGTTGATTACCACTGAGCTCAACATTAGTGATTAAAACAGTCGGCAAGTGTATCAAATCAGATGCCAATATCATAAAAAAAGACATAGCAGTGCTGTGAGATGCTGAGTAAACTCTACTGAGTAAACTCATATCAGATAAGCTCAAATGAAACAGTAATGGGCCAAAATCAGCAGAGTTTCTTATAAATGACCCAAACTGCTTCAAGGCAAGTTTATTTCTAGAGCACAATTCATACACAAGGTAATTCAAAGTGCTTTACATCTATATAAAAATGACAAGAGGCAAATAAAATCATTCCATAAAACATATAAATAATCAATAATTAATTAAATTAAAAATGAAGAGTGCAGAATAAAAGTATAATTTAAAATTAAGTACAAGAGAAAAGGGAAAAAGACAAAAACAGCAGTTAAAACTATTTTGCTTTTGGTTCTAAGATTCAGGCTCAAAAATAACTGTGAATTTGAAACTTTATTCAAATGCAGCTGAGAACAGGTGGGTCTTTAACCTGGATTTAAATAATAATAAAGTGTTTCAGGTGATCGAAGGCTTTCTGGGAGTTTGTTCCAGATATGTGGAACATAAAACCTGATTGCAGCTTCTGTGCTCCGCCACTAAATGACGCCACTAAATGAGAGCTGGTCTGCCGTCACTAAATGAGACCTGGTCTAGCTGTCGACAACGTGAACAATAATGTCACTTGTTGCTGAAATTAGTTGTGCGTTGCGGCTTGTCCAATGAAGTTGAGAAATTTTCAACTTTCAACACATCAACTCATGCGTCAGCCAATCAGGTTGTGGCCAAGCAGCTTGGAAGGAGGTGGCATAGATGGTGATGAATCTGGTATGACTGCATTTGTGTGATTGTGGACAGCAGTGGCGCGTCGCTCACAAACAGGCTCTTAAATGTAGCTGACATAACAACACCATCAAACCTGTGCATCAGACGCCTCCTCCATCGTGTGTTGCTGCAACACGTATGCATGAATGCAGCATAATTTATACGTTCACGATGGGAAAGTTCAGCCAATAATGCAGCTGCTACGTGAGTGGGAGAGTCTGGTGATGATGACATTTTGTTTAAACTATAGGATGTGGGTGTCTGTTAGCAGTAATCCTCAACTTTGTAACTTTGACTGTGCACCAAACCAGTTAACTTTGTATTTACTTACAACTGTAGCTGTTTTTTTGAGCCGGTGCACAACCCTCAGCTGTATTGTGCTGGCTCTTCATGAAATTAATCCCAAGTGTGTAACTCGCCAACAATGTATCTTGTAACAACAGCAGGAGATCACTAACTTGGCCCACCAATCCACCAGTCATAGATCTGATTCTCTGAGCTGGTGTGTCGTCCTCCACATTTCAGTTTTGCTCCTCACATTATTCCTCTGCTCTTTGAGGACGCTACCCAGTTTCTGCTTATTCTTACATCCAAGATGCTTTTCTATGATGCAGAACAGCTTATCAGATACACAACAAGATGACGTTGGGGCAACATCATCTTAAAAACCTACTTTCTGCGTTTCAGCCAGCTATTGACGAACAGATAAAACATGTTCCCATGCCTGGATTTGTTGTACCATTTTAATATATTTTTAGTTTTTAAAAGACTTGCAGTTTCTCTAAGATGAGAGGAAAGGAAAGCAGCAAGGAAGGTACAAATGGCCAAAGGCAACAACTGATAACCAAAGAAATGGAGGCATCCAATCAGACTAGACTGCAAAATAAACGCAGCATCTCAAAACTGTTATTTTTCTGTGCTGTGTAAGAAACTTTGAAATGTTTATATCTTGATAAGGAGATATTTACAGAGCTTACACTATTTAAAAACATCCTCACAACACATTTCCTATTCGTTGGGCATTTTCAGAAAGGCAAGCAAAGAGCATTTCAGAAAATTGCCTGATCACTAACATGCCACTTTAGTTTACAAGTTTAACACTTGAGGACTTCCAAGGTTGTTGGAATATCTTCAAAAATAAAAAATAAAATAAATTAAAATATCTCAAACAAGAAATAATGTTGCTGGAACGTTCACCTTATATTGTGATGTTTTCTTTTAAGATTTACTGAGCAAGTAAAGCCCATATAGTGACACACAAATAAAGGTTATAGAATATCCTTTATGGGGACTGGATGCTGCTGCAGGACAAAAAGAAGTTTTTTTGTTTTTTTTTTAATGTGCTGCAGGTTTCTACTCTTACACATCACTTTGCGTTAATTTATTCATGCAAACATGCCTCACTTTGCACTTTGGAACTTCCTTTGGAGCCATGCAGTAGCTAGTTTTAATAAAAGCAGGCCTCTTCTTCCAGCAGTATACATCTTAATCAGCGCCTCGTGGCTGAAGGACAACCAAGGACAGTCAGCATTAAAAGAAGACAAGATGTCTGCAGTTGCACGACGAGTTTTGCCGTGTTTTTGTGGAAGCACATATAAACTCAACTCTGTTTGTCAGCTTTACCTGAAACTGTCTGAACACAAGAGACAAGAGAAAGCAGCTTTCTCAAACCATCTGGCACATCTACCTGTTTTAGTTACGATTTTCCCCCTTTTTCTTCACCAGGTGTCGAGAAGGCTATCAAGGAATCCGCTGTGACCAGTTTCTGCCCAAGACGGACTCCATACTGTCAGATCCAAGTAAGAATCCTCTTTATTTTGTTTTGTTTGTTTGTTTTACCTTCGTCTTTAGTGTACTAAATTCAAATTTTAACATCTGACACGGACAATGAAAGTAAAATAAAAGGAAAAATTAAACAACCTTGTATTAACATATTTTATAAACACTTAAGGCACCATCTCCTTAGATCTGCAATGCAAATGAGCAGTTAGACAGCTGTTACAGAAGCACTTAGTCAGATGCTATAAATAGAAATACTCTATTTGTTTGAAATACAATTACCTCCACAAGTGACATTTCCATACAGGCTTGTGCATGTAATATTTATGCAGAAGTGCTATTAGTCATCTCAGCAGAACAACAGTCATGGATTGATTTCTCCCCATGCCACCACTCATATGGAGATTAAATTTTACCCCAGAACTTAGCGTCCTGAGTGTAAAATGCATCTATACGATTCCCATGCAGTAAGTGGTTCTGTGGGTTTTAATGCAGGTGTCAGACACCAGAGAACAGCAGTTATTTCATTTTTGCCTACTGGATGATTGTAGTTGGATTAATTGCTTTCACCTTTCAGTCGTGCAGGTGAATGTCAGTCCCTTATTTGAAGAAAAAAAAAGAACCCAGCAGGACAGAAATAGAATGCCAGAACTGCATTCCTCTTTCCTTAAAAACTAATAATCAGTCAGGTCTTGTTTTATATTTAAGCAGCATGAGTATATGGATCTGGGCTTTCAGCATGGTTGTATTCTGCTCTTACTTCATTCATATCTTGTATTACCTGTTAATATTCAGTGACTTTCTCCACATAACCTCTTCAGCTTAGACTAATGTCATGTCTGGCTTTATCTCTCAAAAACATGGTCTTCTCAATTTCACAGAGCTGAGAGGAAAAACTCAAATTACCACAACTTCTGTCCTCATTTTTGAATAAAAGAGATGTAACCTTCTTTCACTGGGCCACCAACATCGTGGAAGTACAATAGCTTCTGTGACCTCCCTGCTAACAATACTGTAATAGCACCATTCACGCTAAAGGACAGTGAAGGGCTTTGGGGACTTCACACTTTTTGCAATGTCACTAAAAGTCAGTCATTGTCACAATCTGAGAATTTCAGTTTCACAATTAACGTGTGCCATGAAGGAGTCACCTAAATTAAATGTAGTAAATGCATCAACATTGTTATCGCCTGCCATTTCTTAATATCCTTTACTTTGCTGGTCATTAATTAAGGCTCTGTAATGAGGTTTTAATTTAAAGTAAGTATTAAGGTAATTGTGCTTGTTAGAATGACGGTAATGCTCAGTGAAGTGGCACTCTTCACTTTGTTTGTACACCACCCTGCTGACCTCTGTGTTACTGCCATGATCAGATAGTTTGCCAAATGTCAAACAGAAGCAGGTACGACTGTTTTTTCTACTGATTCTGCAGTTCTGCATGAGCCATGCTGTGCCTTGGAACATAATTGGATAAGTGGGTAATATAGCCAATACCAGTGATATAATTTGGCACCAGAATAGGCTTATTTTCTGTATTTGTGAAGGTTAAAGTGTGCATGCAAGTTTCTGATTGGAGCTGGGACATTGTGACCAACGATGTGATTGCTCTCCATTTTTGTGATTTGAAAAGGTTGAGAGCCAACGTCTCAGGATATTTTTATGCTGTAAAGTGCAATTTAACGTCTCTTGCCCAGGGGTCCAAATTTCTCTGTCTTGCAATGTAAAAAAGGGGAGCAAATAATAGTAACAGCCTCTGTTTTTACATAAGCAATTTAAGTGATTTGAACTGCTCGTTGCACCCGTGTATTTCCAAGGCTGAAAGAAATGAGTTTCAGTATCAAAAGAAAAGAATAAAAGAAAATGGCATTAAGAAGCCGGGAACCCCAACTCAACCACAGCCTTAATGGGCTTTCTTGCTTAATTCAGTCAGTTATAAGAATGCTAATCTCCAGTACTCTCCAGTTCAGGTGAATTTACATTGAAATTGTCTGAGAGGTACTGAGTCATTCCTGTGCATGGAAACACACTAAAGATAAAACCTATAGAATTCTGTTTAGTTTTCCTCATTCTTTTCTGATCCCTTCATCTATTATATTACTACTTTATCTCCATCCTCAGTTCATTTTCTAAGAAGAATTGATCAACCTATTTCCAGGTTATACTCTTTCCAGAAGATTTTGGTTTAGTCTCTGTATTTCCTTTTCAGTAACACCAAATTTTCTTTCTTTTCTGCTATTTTTTCCAACCATGTTCTTCAAAAAGTTGGTAAGTGCAAACTTTGGAAAGAAGAGTGATATATTATGAGCTCCCTCTTCTTTCCTCATTTCTCAGATAATCTTGTCACAGCATCCCTCTCTTTGGCTTTTTTTCCCCTCTCGCAGGTAATCAAATCTTAATGTCCCTGGTTACCTGTTTGTGTCCTGCTCCAGCCTGCTTCATTGCAGACTTCTCTGTTCTCTTTCCCAAATTTACCCTCAGGAAATCCCCTTCACCCCTGCCTGTACCTTGCTAGCCTCCTCTCTGTGACATCCTTTTGTCAGTGCACATCTTGTAAGCATCAACCCCTCACCCTTTTCTCCTCAGTCTAAAGTTCTCCATATAACACATCGTCTAACTCTAAAACACCTCAAATAGTTTGAATTTTGAATTACAGCAGCCAAAAAAGAAAAGTTCACCACTGGGGCAGACATACGCAGCAAGGATGTGTGTTATACTGAGGAAAGTAGGGAAAATGTCTATAACTCTGTCTCAGTCTCAGGTGGGAATAAGGAAGTGTGATGGTGTGAGGTTGTCATCACATTTTTCATTCAAACGCATCCACACATTCTTCATTGTGGACAGGTAACAACTTCATCCAGGGAGAGTCCAGCCCCCGGAGCTTCTGACTTGAGGTTGTTGTATGTGAACTGGTTTTGAAAGCTCAAGTCCAGTAGGAAGCAGAAAAGCCATGAAACAGAAGTGGCCATTCAACAGCAGCACATCGAGTTGGTGGGAAATCTGACACGAAAATAGCAGAGATAATCCAACAAAATTTTAAAATAAAGCGCCATCTACAGGCTCCGACTTGTACATTGACATTACATTAACCCGCAGAGACTGTGGGTAAATAATTCAGGAGGTTTTAGAAGAGATTTGAAACACACATGAGGAGGGAGTCAGGTTTTTACATCAGAACCCACTTTATTTGACAGAACTAAGCCTTTTTCAAGAGTATAATTCTAGAAAAAAACAAGACATGGCAAGATATAAGTTTTTAAACAACCAAATTCCCGCACAGTGGCTTCAGTAAACCTGCAAGTCAATGCAATTACATTCTGCTTTGTCCCAGCACTTAACATCTGTTTGCTAATGCTAATGAAAGGCTTCATTATTGTGAGGAAGTGCAGGTCTTTTTTGCCCTAAACATTGTTAGATTTGTCCCTTGTCATAACTGTGAAAAAGGTTGCTAAGGAGAGCTGAACGTTGCTAAATGTCATGACAAAATTGCCAGTTGCAACAGTGGAGGTAGCCTA
>JBAMYA010083083.1:0-22985 GCA_037176975.1 Arrhamphus sclerolepis | reverse complement strand
GGGGGGGGAAGCGACTTTTTTTTTTTTGGTTTTTTTTTCCTGAAAACTTTTTGTCCCCCCCCAAAAAAAAAAAAAAAAAAAAAAAAAAAAAAAAGCTTTTCTGATCTGATTCTGACATATTCACGACATGACATCAAGGCCCTGTTCAAAGAGTTAAGTTTAAGGAATAAAACGGAATAAAAACAGCAGAAAACAGATAAAAGATAAAAAGACAGCATCTTTCTAGATTTCAAAATGTAGTCAGAGTTGTCATTTTTGCACTGTATCGATAGAAGAAAACCCGCGATGATAATCGTCATCATGTAACAGTGACACATGTCTAACCGCACAGTAAAGATCAGCTTTGCTTCTTTAGCTCCGATGTCAAAATTCAAGGTTACGCTAGTTGACAGTGAAATAATTAGTTTACTTTATTTGCACTAAAAGCAATTTACGTACGTATGGGTTGATAATTTCAAAACGAATGAGTTATGCGATATCTATATAAAAATTAGGTATTTACCGTCCGAAATGTATTCTACACCGCTCCGCCTCCCCGGTTTCCTTCTCCACTGTATGCGCGGGAAGGTTTAGGGGGCGGACACCAACTGGCGTAGCGCTCTGTAGTTTTTGAACGGCTTTTTCCTGACATGGACCTATATACAGTCATTGATACTGACGCGCACGTAAAAACTACAAGCACCACAGAGTCGCTTTACGTGACATTGCGCTGTTGTCGTAAAGAATGTTCGATGGAATCAGATAACACATATATTGTTAGTTTTCATTGGGGCGGTTCCTGTGTTAATTGTTTAATACCTTTTAGCTTAAATTCTGTGCTTTCTTGACGGCAAAAGCTATATATAACGGCAAAGTAAAGCGGAACATTAGTACCCATATAGAAGGGGCCGGTAGGAGTTGGCAGGGAACACAGGAAATAGCCAAAACATTTCCAGATTTGGAGGAACATCAAGTTAACTGAAATATTGTCCGAAGAATTATTTTTTCATCCCACAGCACAGTAGTTTTACTTAATATAAATTAAAATTTCGCTTCATTGAATTTTGTTTTGTACAAAAAAGGCAGCAAATATGCTGATAAAAGTGAAGGTAAGGGACACGAAACGCCGATTATTCAGTTTAAACCTCTGCTTATGTGCAAAGTTGCTGTACACTCATTGATTCTGTCACAATCTGCTTATCAATAACTTCAAAATATCTTTACCACAGACTCTCACCGGCAAGGAGATAGAGATAGACATAGAGCCAACAGATAAGGTATATTACGGAGATTTATTCTGTTGCGTGGAGATAAATCACGTGTAGTTATGTGTTTGTGCTCTGAGAATTTGTATTTTAATTGTTTTTCTTTGTGAATGTTTTTTGATCCAGGTGGAGCGAATTAAAGAAAGAGTGGAGGAGAAAGAGGGAATCCCTCCTCAACAACAGAGGTTGATCTACAGTGGAAAACAGATGTAAGATCAATATGCACCGTGCTTCATAAAAGATTATGTTGGGAAAATATCAACAGACACAGACAGTTCAGTGATATTTATTCCAAAACAAATATCAACATAGTGTGGTGTATTTTGACTAAGTTACAAATAATATAGAAATTCATTGTGTAGCTGTCAGTGTTTCATCAGCACCAATTGCTTTTTGAAATAAGCAAGAAAGATTTTTTTTTCAAACTTTTCTGAATGCTTTTCTGCTGTTTACTGAGACGTATATTATTATTATTATTATTTCTTTCTTTCTTTCTTTTTTAATTTTTTATGATGAGTTGGTATGATGATTTGTTGTTTCTGTGCGGTAGCAGTCTATTAGGTTTCCAAAAACCATCTAAAAACCAGAATAAGACCCCTCAAGGATGTTGAATGAGAGATTTAAAAAGGTTGAGGAGAAATAGATTTAAACCTTTTTCACTCTAACATCGTGGGGAGTGTGAGATCCCTGAGAAATGAAACTGATGACCTTGCAGTGCTGATATGGAGACAGCAGCTAATTTCGCTTCAACTGTATCTGTTTTGTGTCTATTACAATACAAACCGTCTATGGGTGCTTTTCAGAGACCCACAGGATGACACGTGAGCAAAAATGATGATGCAACATGTGATGTCAATAGAACTGTTGCTGCCAGGCAACAACAGTTCACTCCAATAAAATCTCTGGCGATTTGAAACCAAGCCTCTCTCTGCTACACATCCTGCTCTCCAACCCCTGAGCCTAATCGACCCTGATTTTCATCTGCAGTCCCTGGCAGATATCATAAAACATCATAAAATACTTAAAAATGTATAACAAAGAAGTATAAGTATCAGGATACTGTACTGTCATCACCAATAACAATACCACTATCAGTACTGGTTATATATGAATACTCTCACCTGACCTGTCCCAGAAAAAACAAAAACCTAAACCGTAATGAGAGATAATCAAGTAAGGTGGGTTAGTACTCTATTTTACAAGAGCAGCCCTGTATGTGGTGGCAGACCAACATAGTTTTGCTTTGTGTTTTGGTGCACAGAGGAATTTTTGCTGCCCCACATAAATGTCCTAGCTGACATTGAAGTTAAATTACCCGCACCTAAAAAAACGGCTAAGATTAAAAGCCTTTTTTTTTTTTTTCTTTCTTTACCAGTTCTGTAAATTGGGGTTCATTTTATCTGAGCATTGTTTAAGAATAAATTTCGGTGAAACATAGAACCAGAATTATTCCGTCTTCAAGAATGAACGTATTTAATGTTGTGCTTACTACTTCCTCCTCCTTTATTTAAAAACAAAACAACAACAAATTGAGCCATGGAAAGGGCCAAGATCTCAATTTAATTCAAGTTCTGAATGAACTGAGTTAAATTCAGTTTGTGGCATTTCACTTACACTATTAAAAGCTTGTGTAGGTTCATGAGTGAATGGAGATGAAAGCTCATATCCATACAACATGGCATTTAATAAACATTAACGTAATTAACATTTTCGTCTTTTTCCCCTTTCTCTTCTACTTAATTTTTAAATTTTAAATTATACTTCTATTCTGCACTCTTCATTTTTAATTTAATTAATTATTGATTATTTATATGTTTTATGGAATGATTTTATTTGCCTCTTGTGATTTTATGTAAATGTAAAGCACTTTGAATTATGTAAAAGAATTAATTCAGATCAAGATTTATTCGAAACAGAAAGGCATTTTAGATTTCAGATTTTCTACTATTACTTTCTAGTTTACAGAGGACTGGATGCACTTATCTTCTAGAGAATTATTTAGTTTTGAAAATGGTTCACTTACAGTGGTATAAGGAAATAAAATGCATCTCACTGAAATCGTTTCCTTCAATGGTACATTGACGTTTTAAATAAAGGGACTGCTGGTGCTAATGCCTCTTATTTCGCTTCCCTTTTATCTATTTCCAGGAACGATGAAAAAACTGCAGCCGATTATAAGATCCAGGGCGGCTCTGTCCTGCATCTGGTTCTCGCCCTGAGAGGGGGACACATCCTCTGCTGAATCGTTACCTTGGTAAAGGGCTGAAGGCTGACGGCCAGCTGCAGAATCACCTGAGGGGCACATGGAGCCATTGGTAGAAATCCTTCCCTGTGAAATGTTCCCTCAATGTAATATTTCATTGGTAAGCTCTTAAACAAACCTGCGTGTTAAAGTTACACAAAATGTTCCAAAGCTTTGCCTTAAGATGTGACTGTTGGAGGAAAACAAATGTTCAAGCCTTTTTCTGGTTGCGCCTTTGAAAGAAGAGTTTCTTGACACTTGCTGGAGTGTAAAATTTATCTGTCATACTTGTGATGAACCTGTAATTGAAAGCTGCTCCAGAGAAACTCATCCTCTAAAGTGTAGGTTTTTTTTTTCTTTTCTTTCATGTTGTGCTCTCTGTAGATTGATCTAGCTGATGTTGCACTGTTAGATTCATGAAGGAATAACAGGATGTTCAAGATAAAGGTTCACTATTCTCATGACACAAGGACTATTTTGTCTGTTCCATATATTTTCCTCTTGTCCATTCAACATGATGTTACAGTCATCAGTTAGTTTATCACAAACTTTGAAAACAACTCCAACATGTTGTAATATTTTTTTTATTTCGCCTGTACAAAAAATGTTTAACCCGGAAACCTGTAGTGTCAGTTTTTTTTTGTTTGTTTAGTTTAACAGACAAAACGCCAGGCTAACTTGATTTTCTTGTCCAATTCTGAATCAGAAAACGAAATGTACATTTCTCAAAATATCACACTTCCCTTGTAAGTGGAAATAATATGTAAAGGACATGTTTGTTCCCTTCATATCTCACTGTTCTCGACTCTATCATGGTTTTCTTTCCACGTGCTGCAACAGTAGATGTCTGTTTTGGCTTATTTAACTTGTAAAAAGTTGCATTATTGTTTTGACTCCAACAACGAGAAGACTCATGACACCGTTTCATTTCCACAAACCTCTGAGCTTCAGTTTACATTGATATTCCACTGTGTCTACGTGTGTTCAAACACACGATGTTCACTTTTGTGTGTTCAAAATTGTGTTATGACGGTTTATACTTTTTTTTTTTTTTTTTCCTCTTCGCCTTCTTTTTAATTTCGATCAGTTTGTCAGTGGATTAAAGTTGATGCTGTTCACTGTTAAAAATGTCATGTGAAGCTGAACAAAGGAGATGTGGCAACTATTACACTTGAATGTTTTTATTTTGTCAAACACTCGCCGCCGGTATTTACATTTCCATTTTTGCAACGCAGAACAGACATGAGTTTGAGGAACGTGTCAGTACGGCAGCTGGGCTGCAAACAGTAAAAGGGAACTTAAATAAGAGACCTGTGTGTGTATACGACATCATTTAGAGGGAAAAAAAACAAACATCATCAGCTGAAATGTGATATTGATTTGCGTATCACTCCACACTGTTTATGCACAACGATTTTTACACTACGCTGAAGGCCTGTTTGGTTTAAGCAAAAACAAAAAGAGACCAAGGTCGTGTCCCAACAGGAATGCTGAGCAGCACTAAAGGCAGAGAGTAGAAAGATCAGCACAGCAGAGCTTCCTTCACTATCAAAGTGAAATCTGCAGTTTGCTGTGGCAGAGAGAGATTCAGCATCTGATTTCTGAGGTGGAAATATTTTCAGGCCCTGTATCTGGTTTTGTTTTATTTTATTTTTTTATTTTTTACTGAGGTAAATGTCCCAATTTGAAGTTCTCAGCACAGGAAGGCTTGAATCATATTCTCACCATTAATCACAAAATAGTGATATTTTTCTATAAATGAGACCTTGAATTAGAAATTAGTCATTGATTGTTGTTATTATTATTATTATTATGTAAGAAACAATATACAGACGGTTGTGACATCTAAATGCACTATAAACGTACGGACACAGTATATGTAAAGAAATCCAGGACACCTCATTCCCCTTACAGCTTAACAAGATCCGTCCACCGAATACTGGTCCAGTTCGTACGATAACTTCTCATTATTTATCCTCTTGTAAGATTGAGACTCCTGAGGATTAAATGGCTAAAAGCATCGACGCAGACATCTAGAAGTATCAAACTGGATTTCAATCTTTCAGATGTGTTGAGTTTCATGATCTGGAGGTTTTAGGCAGTGTGTGCAAGGAGACGGCAGTGGGGATGCCCTGAGACACGTAGAAAAAAACTGAAGAGTGCATGATGTGTCCTTACGTGTGCAGGAGTGACATCGCGATAATATGCTGGAGAATACAATCACATAAGCATTTACCAGGCAACAAATAATGACTTCGTTCATGTCTAGTTTCTGCTGGTGACTGGAGTAACATTGCACTAAAAATATCCTCAGAGGATCTATTTCTTTGTTTTTCATACCTAATATAAAGCACAAAAGTAATCAAATATAGTTAGCTGTGAGCAACAAAAAAAAAATCATCAAGGTATGACGTGAAAGACAGTCACATGGTGTTTCCTTTTCTTTTTTTTAAAGCTGTTTTCAGTCATTCATGTGTCAGTATTCTCACATTAGTAATGCAGGTAAAATGAAAAGCATCACGATTTCCAGAGTGATTCTTGTCCATGCAGGGTTACCACGTCTAAACACTTTATTTGTGTCCTGTCAACTTTTGTGGCAGTTTTGGTAAAAATGTGATACTTCCAAATGTTTTAAACATCTCTCCACATACATTAAAACTCAACATCTATGGCGCTACAGTACAAGATCCTGTAATTCTAATTAAGGCAGTCAACAAAACCTGTGCATTGTTTATCCAGCAAATCTATCAGCACAAATTCCAGATGTTACATCAACCTGCAGATATGCAACTGCAGTTAGCCTGCATATCTGCAGCTCAAAAAAGAAAAAGTATGCCCAAATGATAATGATGTTAGAAAATAAAGAATATTAACAAAACTAGAATTAACATGTTAAAACTAGAAAAAAAAGGAAAAACTTATTCATATAAGCTATGATCATATTACAAAAACAAACATTACAGAATTAAAGTCACTTTAAAAATACAAAACACAAATGAAATTTCTCAGTACGTGAATCAGAGTTTCTCATTTGATAATAAAAAAAATGCAGCTTTGGTGTGTTGAATAGAAGGAGATGCAGAATTGATGATGTGACCAAAAAAAAAAAAAAGAAAATGAAGAGGCGTTCCTGTGGTCATCACAGTTCAGAAAAAGTCTTTTGATAACAATAAAAATACATCAAAACAACAAAAAAAAAAGTCACTTGTGTGGAACGACAGTCAGGTGATGATGATGTAAAAGGTTAAATGTGTCTGTTGATGCATGAATTAAGGAGAAAGAAGGCGCGAACCTTTCTTTATTGCACTTCTGATGGACCCCAGATTTAAAGGCTCGAGGTCGTATATCACTTAAACATTTGATTATATTTGGCACCGAAAAATATTGATTGACATGACACTTAAACCAAAAAAAAAAGAAATAATCTTTTTTAAAAAGGTGTAAAATGAGTAAACAAACTTTGGATTGTGTTTGCATGTGTGTCTGTATATTTATTTTCTTCTTTCGGGAGGAGCCCTTCAGCATTCTGCTGACTTCTGGTTGTCTCCATCTTCTTTCGACAGAGGAGACCTGGCCTCCTTCATCTCCTCCCCCTCCTCTCCACTCCCACTGCTGTTGCCACCTTCAGCTGGATAAACAACCATGCAGAACTTCTGGCCCAAGTATGTCATTTTATCTGGGAGGAACGAGGAAGAAAAAATATGTTACTTGTACACCCTGGAAAGAGTAAGGACGACTCTTCTTCCAGGTTAAACTAAGTTGAGCAAAGTTTGTGTAAAGACTTTGCAAAGAATCTTGCTTCCTAAAAATGCTGATGTTCTGTCAAGATTTATTAGAACAATGAGAAACATCGACTCTCTGATGGCGATAGTTCACTTACCAACAAAGTTGTCAAAGCATTGTGGCTTGTTGTCCCAGTAGACTCCCAGGAAATAGACAGGGACACCAGTCAGCATGATGGCGAGGCCGATGCCACACACCACGGGCTCAGAGTAAAGCGAGAAGATGAGCAGGAAGGCCCAGAAGATGAGGTATATGACCGGCCATATGAGGCTGATCTGGAAGAGAGGAAGAACCGTTTGAGTCATGCGCGGCTACGAAGAGTAAATCTATTACATTTACAAATTTTCAGCTTTGAAAGCTGCTTTTCCCAGTACCCTTCAAGAACACATACATGAAGAATATGTATCCTTGCTTGAGTTGGCTATAATATGTCAACTTAATAAAGTGTAAAATGTACAAAAGAGAAGAAGGTAATCTGCAGCAAATGAACACACCTTGATGGGCCGGTGCATGTTGGGCTGTTTTATTCTCAGGACGATCTGCCCCGCGACAGTAACTCCATAGAAGAGGTAGTTGATGAAACCCACGTAGTTGATGAGCGTGTACATGTCACTGGTGCACAGCATGAGTAGGGTGGACAGGCACTGAGGAACAAGAGAGGAATGTTGTAGATCTGTGCAGTTTTTCTTTTGTTTTTTGTTTTAGGTTTGTGTTAAAGTGAGCATCGATTTCACTCACGGTGAACAGCAGAGCAGGAATGGGAGTGCAGCGTTTTACATGAATCATCGCCAGCAGACTGGGGAGGTGTCCCTCTCTGGCTCCAGCAAAGAACAACCTGCAAATGGACACATCGTCCAAATTACACAGGAAGCAAGTTTGAATATGCAATACATCTTCAGATTATAAAGAAAATAAAATATTATTAGAATGAAATCTGAGTGTAAAGCACTGTCTAAACTGAATATTTCTTCATAATGACTGATTAAATTCATAATGGTTGATTTATAGGATAGAAAAATAACGATCTAGCTTGCTGTGACAAAGTTTTCCAGGTTTTCGTTCCTTATTTGATGCTATTTTAGGTTTTTTAACATTAAAAACCTGCTACATGTGAGCTTTCTATATTTCAGTTGCACATTGGTGTTGCCCCGCCAACCACACGAGTCAGCAAAATGAGTCCCAGAAAGTGGGTCTGGTCTTAGCGAACGACAACCTTGTGAAGTGAAGTTCACTAACCGTGAAGAGGTGAAGAGGGAACCGTTGACTCCCCCGAAGGTGGAGAGAGCCACAGAGATGGGCATGATCCACGCCATCACTCCCAGCAGCTTCTCACCAAATGTCTGGGGTGGAGGGATGGGAGGATGAACGTTAGATGTTGGAGAGTAAAGGCAGTGCAATAAAAAGGGAACAAAAAAGAAACTACTTGACTCTGCATACAAATGAGTTACAAGCAGCTACATCCTTACTAAAGGTATGGACAACCCGACAGATGGATTAACCAACACTGGCCACTAGAGGGCAACAGTCGTTGAGGTGTGCAACTGAAGGAAGTCAGAACTCACCACAGCAACAGCATTTGAGGCGAGCAGCTCCTGGGGGCTCATGGCTGTGACATAGGCGATGTTGGCAAAGACGTAAACAAAGGTCACAAGGGGGATGGAGATGAAAATAGCACGTGGGAGATTCCTGGAGACGATATAAGACAAGCCAAATGATGGAGAGAAAAGCTAAATGAAAGGTGGAATTAAACTAGGAACTTAAAATTGACATTTTACTGGAGGGTAAATTTACAGACAAAAAAAACAAAGAACTTTAAATAAACACAACAGTAAAAAAATAAAAATAATCAGCTGATGCACAGAAATAGTTTGATGCATCAGTGGCCAGAAACAGGAATGATAGTGAGAATTTCTCCCATGCTTAACAAAATAAACAACAGACATTAAAAAAAGCAAGAAAACAATCAAACAAACAAAAAAAAAAATTAAACTGGGAAGCCAAATCGGAATATGACTGCTAATCATTTAAATAGCTGAAAGCAGCTTTTAAATCACTCATGTTCCTGTGGCATTTAGTAGTGACTGAGGGCAGCTTTCAGAACACAACAACTAATATTTGCAAGTAAATGGCAGGCAGGGGGAGTTATCTTACACGTAGGGGTCCACCAGCTCCTCCGTGACATAGTTAAGGAAGTTCCAGCCTCCATAGGCAAACGAGCCTTGTAGGAAAGACAGCGCTATCAAGCCCACATCGTAGTCCTGGAAGGGCTCAAAGGCATTGGCAGGCTCCAACCAGTAGTACTCTCCTGCAAGTGGGTGGACAAATGGCACAAAAGAGGAAACAACTTCATCAGTCTGGGGTTATACAATACTCTATTATGTGCTCTCCAGAAAACTCGACCTTCACCATGTTTCTTGCTTAAATGTGGATGACCTGTCCCAATTAAATGGATCTGCTCCTGATCATGTATGTCTTGTTACATAAACTTGTTCTGCCGAGGGGGTAAACAGACTGGTTTTTATTGAATCTTTAGGCTTGTTGTGAGGGATTCCTGAAAATCACCATCTAATGAAAACACTGTGTAATGTTAAGTTGTGTAATGCTTGCTGCTATATCCATGTAAAAATTATAGCACTTGGGAAGTCCATAAGTTTCCAATGAGACACAATCAATTACTCTGGTTGGAGTAAAACTCTAAATAATCAGTGGCAGTCATGGATGCACTTGTTTTCCACCAAATGCATTTAATAGTTATAATTTAGAGAAAATTAAAGCATATTTGGCTTATACACTGTCTGTCATATGTGGCCCAAAATATCCCATTGTAATAGACGCTGAACTTGCACAAAAAAGTCCATTTTGTTGTTTCAGGCCCCCTCCCGCTTTGGTCCTTATAATAACTGACCCTCAGCCATGTTTGCACTGTAAACCCCCACTGATATTAGCAATGTGAGTTTTAACCTAAAGGGTTGCAGCAACTCGCTGACCCCAGAGGCAACCATGTGAAGTCTGTCTCCCCCTATACCGTCCCAAATCATTAAGCATGTCCCCACTGACCGCAGGTGTGAGTATGCGTGTCGGGGAGATTTTGTTTTTCACGTACAGACAGAAACCATGAGATGACATGTGTTGTGGACATAATGCATTCTGTAATGCACAGGTGGCAGCGAGGAGAAGCTTACCCTTGCAGATCTGCACGATGCCCATGACGATGATGAGCGCGAGGGCCAGCAGCTTTCCAGCAGTAAAGATGTCCTGGACTCGTGTGGCCCACCTCACACTGAAGCAATTTACCCATGTCAGCAGCACTAAACAAACAGGATGACAGCAAAACACAGACTTTAGTGCTTAATATTCACCACTTCTGCTTAAATCGTGTCACATTTGATGCAATAGTCACATTCTATGTTGCTGGACACATAGAAATGAATATTTTGAAGCAGCTTTGTTATTATTGACACACGTGTTTCAGTTTACACGGATGCACCATTTTATTAGACACAATTAATTATTAATTTTCTAAATGTTTTCCAACTCATTTCAGTCCAAGGCTTATATACGGCACACAGTACAAAATGTATTGGATTTGAACTGTACTGCTGAGTACAATGGGCCACTGGGTTCAGGGCAATAGGGTGCCATTAATTAGGAGGTCTGTTCGACTCTGTGGGATTAAGTTCTTCACATTGCGTAAAGCGGAGCTGTGGGGAACAAAGGCAGATGTACCCCAGAACAAGTGTGTGTGTGTGTGTGTGTGACTGCACTCATGTAAACACACTGTGTTTATGTGTTGGATGCAAAGCAACAAGAAAGACCACCATGGGGTTTTGCATGAATTTTGCTGCATTGGAGAAGTTTTGGTGCTGGGATGCTGAGAAGGGGCAGAGAGGGGAAAAGTTAGGAATTAAACCACCTGGGTCTTTTCCTCCAAAAACAAATGTGCTGTTTCAGTAAACGGGGAGACAAATGAAAGACTGGAAATTGGACAAAATAGTTGTGCTCCGTATATATACACAAATACCCACAGGAACGGTTATGTAAAACACAACTGTTAAATTCTTAAGCAGCCCTGACTTCATACTTGTTAAACCACCCCACTTTTCTTTGTTAATTTATTTGACCTTGGATAAAACCCAGAAAACACAGTTTCTAAACTGTGGATCAGCATTCTGCACGTAAATTTAGTCCATTATCTTTGCCTTTTCCTGTTCTTTTTGTGTGGAAATTTGCTGAGTAAAGTCTGACAGAGTCATTACTGACTTGCCATCTGTGGAAGTGAGAGTGTTCAAGCAGGCTTCTGAAATGGTATCCCTTGAAACATGTGCCCTTTAGGTTGAGAGGACCAAACCGGCCATCAGCTGATGACAACTAATTTAACTGTCACTTAATCTTATTTCTGAGTAAATGGGTAGACTATATCCGGAAACAACTATGTAATGTTCCGCAAAGGGTCATATTTATCCCAGATGTGTCTTAAAAAGGCACAGATGAACTCATACACAAAAAGTCAACACGCTGCCCCCATAAACAAGGATGACATCATAGCTGAGAGGAAACGAGCAACCTCTCACCTACTTTTGTAGGTGCTGTGAAGAACAACTACAAACAAGGACAAATAATTTAAGGGATGTAAGCATTTTTGCGCAGAAAGCACATGCCTGGCAATGTCTGTTGACTCGAGAGCTGATCTATAAACAAGCTAATTACGAGTCCCAAAACATGTAGAGACAGTCCTTTCCAAAACTGGCAATGAAAGGCGTTCCTTGGAAATGAACAAGTTAAAGTCTGTTAAATGTAGGTCAATGTGTCAAAAATACAAATACGGTGTTCAGATACTGCCACTCATCTTCACCAGCTGCTCTTTCTCCAATTGCAGCACATGGTCTTTGGGTTCAAGAGAAACACGGTCAGTTTGGGATTGATGGTACCTGTAATGTGATGTCTTGTCTTTAAAAAGTCCCATTATCTCCAAATGTATTGAAATGCAGTCACACTCAGCGATGCACAGCTGAACGTGGGACTCTGCAGTATTCATGGTTTTACTCGAAAATTTCTTTTACCACTGTAAAAAAAGTCTGTTTTCAGGTGATGAAAATCTGAAAACAAAGCAAAGCACGGTTTGCCTGCAACGCTCAAATCCCAAAGTCCTCCGAACTCTGAACAGGCTGAAATTGATTTGTAGAACAACTCTGGCGTTGATGAAGCTCTGAGTATTCCTGATTGAACATTTACAGCTCAAAGTTGTTGTTTTTTTTACCACATTATTCAAACTATGTGAGGGCTGACAGCATCCCTGCAGCAACGACAGATAAGCTACGATCAATGCAAGAGAAAACATTACATTTCTCCACCTGCACGTCATGCACTTCAGCTGCAGCTGCGTGTTTCTGCCCTCACGTGTAAAAGACGGGCGTGTACACAACTCCAAGGGCTCCGCGTCAAGTTCCCAAACATCCTTACCTGACTGCAGGCTGACAGCTGAAATTAGCTGCTGAATTTATGAATTCTGTGCTAATCTGGTCATTGCTTTGCTGAGTTGAAATGTGCGTGCACATGCTGTTGTGCAAGCGCTTGGAAAATGAGGTTTTCAGTTTCTACGCCAATCAGCACTGTCCATCTGTGAAAATGCTGGTGTTTTCCAACTCCGTATATATATAAAAAAAATATAAAAAATATAAAAATCTCTTGGGAGATCAGTTTCTGAAATAAGTAATCCAATAAACACCTAATAGTGGAGTCACTGACAGCTGGAATCTGTGTCAGTACATAACAACTGTGGTTTTTCCAGTTTCTCCAGAGCTTGTTTTTCTGAACATCATCAGTGAATACAGAAGAGATTAAGTACAAAACAACAATAATGGAATAAAATAAAATAAAATAGAATCAAGTAAAGATGCACTTGTGTTGGTTTTAAAGGAATACACATTCACTTTTGAAGCATAAATCTCAGATGTCATCAGAGCTGCTGCCAAAACCAGTGTTTATGGAACACTTATGGAATTTTACAGCTGGATGTTTGTCAGATCTGACGAATAACAAAGATCATCACACATACATACAACGCACACACTTTTCCCCAGTGTCCACGCCTGTCTCTCTTTGTGTCTGAAGGCTGCCTGCAGTATTTGCCCCATGTGTGAGAACTGTTGAGGTTCTGAACTGACCACTTTCCTGTCTGCCCCAACACAACTTCAAATTTGTCTTGACACGTTCACCGCTGGTAAATGCTTTTCATTTACTTCTTTTATGCTCTCCATCTCTTGTGTCATCTAAGCAAGGGTTGGATGACACAAGAGATATTTAAAAAGGGGAAAAAAGTGAGGTAAACACATTTCTTGGAGCATTATTCCCAGCCATTCCTGCACCTTTTTCATAATTGTGATCTAAGTGATTTAAATTCACTCATATTTTTTTCTTTTCTTTTTGTATTATCTAAAAAAAATTGTCAAAAATGTGGTCTTGAAGATTTTTTTTCCAAGTCTTTGCCTTTTTTTAAAAAAAATAAAAAATCCTGAAATACTGGACAGTTTTCTGAATAAAATAAAATAAAAAAAAAAAGACGAAAAAAGAGCAGACTTGATTTCAGTTGTCCAGTGAGCTAGATAAAGAATGCCAAAAGTCACTTGTTAAATTGACTTTTTAAAATTCACCGACAGTAGTAAGCAGCTATTTGCATTGGTTGGAGAAAAACATGTTTGTGGCTTCAGCTGTGTGTCTGAGTGGATGTGATCATGTGACTCACAGAGACAGACGCCGGCCAGCAGCCTCAGACCGTTCTCTGGTGGAAAGCAGGTGGGGAACAGAGGCTGGAGCACGTAGTTGGAGAACGTCAGTGCAATCACGGCCTGGTTGGTCGGGTAGATGACTAACACGGCGATCCACAGTCGCAAAAACCTAAAGCAAAGGAACAAGAGGTTGACACAGTTACAGATGGATATACATTTAGCACACGCACATGAAAAGCAGAACATACAAGCTAAAATAATGCATTAAATGAACGCTTACACATGAGGGAATCTGACAGAAATTGAATAAATAATGAAGAACACCAAGTACAAACCCAAAAAAAGGGGGGGGGGCACCATATCGTAACACTAACATGTCTCTTTTTTCTTTTTTTACCTACTTTGATGAGGCAGCTGGGACTTCCCTCATTTCTCTAACAGTTTTTCTTACATCTTTGAGGTGAGACAGAAGCACTTTAAACGTGCCTCCAGAAACCGGCTGACAATAAATTATCCACTTGGCGGCCTATTTATAGCCATCCTGGCTTCTCAATTTTACAGCCACTTTTTATTAGAAGTGACATATTTCCTTATAAGCAAGACATTTCAGCTTTTATATGAGAAAGCGGACATAAAATTGTGCTCATGAAAGGCAACCTAAGGTAGACATGACAAACAACATTCATCAGACCACTAAAAGCAGCACAGCAGCTGACTGATATTTGTGCTGGATAAGCAGGATAAGCAGATAAAGACTGAATATTGATTAAAAAAAAAAAAAGCAAAGAAAAAAAGAATGGAAATCCAGGTAACAGCACAGACAGTGAGCTGTATACTCTCAAACTGATGAATACTGTGTGCTGAAATGGGATGAAGGGGAGCTCTGGGATTTAGCAGAGTTTAGTGGGCCAGATCAGGAGTATGGTATTTTTATGAAATTTTCTGAAAGGGTTTTGAAGGGATAATTTCACCTGACTGCATTAGCTGTGAGCCAGTGGAATGTGTTTCATGAAAGAAACATCCAGTACATCCAGTGCTCACTAATGCTGATTAAAAACCCCTATAGGCACAAGCGTTATGAGGTCATTTCACTCTTTATCAAGTGTGTTAGACCTCTTCTTTGAGTGAGACTGTTCTGTTTAAGTTAGCATTTTGGGCCATTTTATAACTATTAAGTGAACTTTATGACTTTTCAGTAAAATATTGTACTTTTGTTGTTTTAATTGGACAGTCACGGTGATGTGCTAATATAATATGAACTTATGGAGTTCTTAGAAGCAGCACAAGGTTCAAACCAGTTCCAGCATTAACATACTTATCACTGTCACTTATACTATAATATTCACATAGGGTTTTACTTAATTACTACATTTTATACATACAACCAATAGCTCATTTTCCCCTTTAGGATTATTCTCACAAATAATAAGTTGATCAGAGTATAGGTTGATTAAGTCAATACACATTTCTAAAGCATATTTCAATAGGATCTTTTAAGAAATAGAAATAAAAAATAAAAACAAAAGGTGTAATCCTGCAGAGGTGTAATAAAATAGAGTTGGGGTGAGAAGTTCAGTCATTTGGGAGAAATTAGGAATAGAGTCGCTACTCCTCTTTATCAAGACGAGCTAGCTGGGGTGGTCTGGGTATCTATTTAGCATGGTTTCAACTAATTTAGCATCAGCAGATGTGAACACCTTTACAAAAGGAGAGGTTTTGACACTTTACTGGTCTGGAGTATGGTGTGCATGTTGAATGGAACGCCAAGGAGTAACGACATCAGCCGTGACCTCAGAGAAGTAAGTGTGTTATATGACCATTTCTAAAAGGGGTTTACACTGTCTGAAATGCATTTATAGTTTGGCAAATTGGAATCAGAGTACTCACCCTTTAACAGTCACACAGGTGATATTGCATGCTTTTTTTCCTATTAAATAAAAACCACTGAATATGGATAATTCTCCATTTACATCCCACTTGTTCAAATGTGTATACCGCTCTAATGCACGTTCTGTCTTTTCAGTGGACATTGATGGTGTTGCTCAACTTTCCGTTCATGAACACGCTTTTGACAGCCTCAACTTCACCCAGCTGCTGAGACTATGTGGCTGACATATTTCTGCCACTGCAGCTCAGAAACACAACTTCTCGCTCCTCCAAGCCACCGTACATGCACACATCAGGACAAAAGGAGCAGGACAACAAAAACAAACATCCCTTGAACATGGCTTATTTATGCTTGACGGAGGGCACAGAGAAAAACTTCAAACTGAGCATCTGAAGCCACAAGCTACAAAGTCTCTTGAGGTAAAAGTTCATTGATGTGTATTGATAGCTGCTCTACAAAGGGACAAAAAACAATCTTCGGCTGTTATGTCTGGTTGAATTCCTCCTCTAAAAATATCCCAATAATATGTAACCTTGTGATACATGAAAAAAACAAACAATGCTCTTAATCTATGTTTACAGTCTGGGCAAAGGCATACTGTGTATAATCTATACTAACAAACAATATTGTTTCACGAGGAAATTCACTTTGGATGGTTCCCAAGCTTTGAGGGAAGACATAACCGTAAAGCTAAAGATCTATGTATGAAAGCAGAAAGTAGAAAGAGACTGTGGGCTGAAAGTCAACCAAAAACTAGTTGATCGTCGGGGGAAACACTAATAGCAGTGGATCTTTTATATACAATTTTTTCACTTGGTATTTTATCTGTTTGTGAAAGCTAGAGAAACCCTGATTTGGATCATTTCTATCCTCAACTGTTTGGTGATATAAATATTCTTGAGGTTCTGGGAATGGTTTTGCTAACCCTTGTGACGTGTGATTGTCTTCCAAACAAAGAAGGCTGAAAGAAATGTAAATGAACCCACAATATATGCAATGTGAGATGTGATGCACAAATGTAATATATGTATATATATATGTATATGTACATGTTCTATGAATAAAATGTTCCCAGTAGTTGTAATCACCTGACCAAATCATTTGCCTTTAGAGGAACTGGACAGCATATCTTCCACCAGAGCCACTGCACTATTATGAAAGCTTCACTTGAATTTTGGGATGGGAGTTCATTGCATAATCTTGCATAAAAGTAGATAAACCACCATGAATGTCTCAAAATCATGTTTTAAAACTCCCTTTTTGAAGTCATGACCTCTATAAATTTGTGTAACATTTAACAGCAAGACCACAGAGCTACTTTTTTTCTCATACCTTCAGCCGTTACATGCAAATGTGACTAGTTGTTCATTTTACTGCCCCCGACCACAGGTGAAAGACTGACTGTGCAAACTCACCCCGCCAGTCCGCCGAAGATGTCCTTGACGTACGAGTAGTCTCCTCCTGATTTGGGAATCGTGACGCCCAGCTCAGCGTAGCACAATGCCCCGATGGCAGTGATGATACCTGTGATGATCCAGACTATCAGGGCCACACCCACAGAACTGCCGTTCTCCAGCACCCCCTTGGGACTGACGAAGATACCTGAGCCTATAATGTTACCTGGTGAAAGGAGGGAGAGGGAGGTCAGGTTTCAGTGCTGACTGGAAAAAGATCTCATACGTTAAACATGTTACCATATATAACTTTGTGCTCGCTGTATCATATTATGTTTTCTTCTTTTTAAATGTCATTTTTGCAGCTCTTGTTATTCATGTTTGATGTTTCATTGTTATTTTCTCACTTCATAATGTGTCCAGTATGTGTCATTTTGACTTTCTTTATAACTACACTATAGTCTTGTGTCTCATTTTGGTTGTATATGGCCCTTAATTTTTATTATTTGGTGCCCGATTCTTGTCATTTTGCATAAACATGTTGAAACTCTGTGTCTCTTTGTGGTCATTCGGTATCCATGGTGATTTTGTATATAACTTTGATTGCTTTCTGTCACATTTTGGGTTACAGACCATGACTCTCCTGGGCTCTAAGACCTATGGCCAGTTGGTCTTCACACTTGTTTTATGTCCACAGGCTGTTTATCAGTAAAGTTATTTAAAATTTTCAAAAAGTAACTGGTGCTACTCTTCATCTCTAGATGGTTAGGGTTAAGGTTAGGGTTTTGTGAGTTCAGAAAATAATTATGGGCACACAGGCAATGTTAATCAAAATTTTAAAAATTGTCTTGAAACAATATGTGTGCTGACTGCACACATATGAGGAGATGGAACGAGACAGTGAAGCAGGGTGAATGAGTTCAACGAGGGAGGAGGGATGAGAGCTGGATGCAGAAGGGGGAGAATAATGTCCTGACACCCTTGATGAGCATCAGAGCGCTGTTTATACAGAGACTAAAAGGAGAGATGGGTGATTGGACGCCAACATGAAAGAATTGCTTGTTCTGATAGAGAAGAGGTTGGAGTTTGGGAACATTCTGTCACGTGTAGGGTTAGCTGAGGCTTGACTGTGTTTGAACCGGCGAAAAGGTGACGAAGGTCAGTGGTTATAGCTTTGGAATCTTAATAGGGTGTATACTAGGCTGAATTGCACTTTACAGTACAAAAGTCAAAGGTATGAATGATACCGTTACAATGCGCATACTTACTCAACCATTTGGCTAATATCACTGCTATCACTATAAAGCATTGTATGTAACTTGCAGTGAAACCAAAACCCTGTCCAAAGGTTTATGACTTCTCAAACTGATGATTTGCTGCATTTGTTGCAAACTTACTTGCACAAAGTTGGAGTATCTTTGTATTGTGTGTGCACTGCACGACATGCTGTGTGCTCAAAATTGTGCATGGCTGCGTGCACAAAGCAAAAAAGTGTAAAGACATTTGTAAAGACAGGCTTTGTGAAATGGTGAGGAGTTTTTTTTTTTATCACAATTTTCTGACACTTGCTGAACAGGGTGATACAAGATTCACAAATATGATTTGTTTTTATGTTTTTTTCCTGAATAAAACAGAACTCAAAGTCACTCATTTAATTGACCATTATTTGCACAATAAAAGAATAAAGCTGTTCTCTTGACGTACTGCTAAGAACCGTCCATATTAACTTACTAACATCTCCATTTCTTATATACATTGAAGCGCATACACTGAACTTCAACTTCAGGTAAAGGTTTAAAAAAAAAGACAAATAAATCTCTCCATCTCTGATAGTACCAACATTTAATGGTGGAAAGGGTCTACACTGCAATACTTTTAACAACTATTAAGGAAAAAAAGGAGGAAGCTGTCTACAGCCATGTACTGACTGACGGGATAAACCTCCCTCTCTTGTTTACTCCGTCTTATAACGACACAAAATTTGGTAAAATTTACAGATGCAGTTGAAAGCAAACATGCGAGCTACAGTTGAAGTGGATGCATTCATATTTGGACATTAGAAGCGCAAGGGGGCAAAAAGGCTTGGAAGGCTTTTGACTCTCCAGATGAGTTTGTGCAAGACTGCTGACTAATGTGGAATCTTTGGCTTTCCTGCCCGTCGTCATTTTTACATCCTTTTGTCTGCGGGACGGGATTTTCTATTTTTCTGCTCAACAAGGCTGTTACCAGACTGCTGGGTATCTATAGTGGTATCTATAATCTCAAACCTAAGACCAGTCCAAACAACTACAAAAAAGAAGGTTTGAACTGTTATAAAAAAACAAACAAACAAACAGCTGTGTCTTCTGAGGTTTCCTCTTTTACAAATCTCCGCTGGCCTGATTTCACAAAGGAAATTTGAATATCCTCTAACGTTTTCTGTCTGCTTATTCACAAAGGAAGAGGCTTGGCTGGAGAACTTTTTTTTTTTTTTTTAAACTTCTATTATATTCTTGGGTGTGTGATGGCTTTTAAGTTGTTGTTGTTGTTTTTTTTTTGCTGTTGTTGTTTTAATTGTTGTTTTTATTATGTAAAGCACTTTGTGTTACATTCGTATGAAAAGCGCTTTATAAATAAAGTTTGATTGATAGCCTATTTCTATACAAATGTAGGAGGCCAAAGTACAAAGTTGCCATGAAAAATAATGATTATTTCACCGTATTTCTGGCCTATGATATTAAAAAAGCTCAGGTTGCACACCAGCAGCCCACTGGCAACTGTAGGTTTCCCAGACACACTCGTAACTTTCGCCGTGATCCTGTTGAACAGTCGGATTCAAGTGTGTTCTCCAAATACATTGTGACAGTCTCAGCTGAATGGGGGCACCGCACATCTCATTTATTTCCCTCGATCAGATTTCATTGGATAGTTCATGGGTTTGAACTGATTTGAACTGAGAGTATTTCAGTCAAAAACCCATTTCGCCCTAAATCATCCCTCTGCCACCACAACTTAGCCTCAGTTAGTCCAGAGGTCTGCTCCACTGATCCGAGCTCTGACCCAGTGTGGGAAGAGACAGGGAGAATTTCCTCCTTGAGGATCAAATAAACATGGAAAAAAACCCAACAAAAAGACACAAATACCTTCTTATGGACTCCATGTCTGTTGACTCATCCTCTTGCAAGTGTTTGTAGATGTGTCCGGCCACTCTGGATCCGTCGATGAGATGTGTTGATATTTTATGCTTCCCTCTGGAAATGGGTGGGGTCCTGAAGTGTGTGACCTCCTTGCGCTGTAGGGCTGGACTGAGTGAGAGGGAGCTGCTCCTGCAAAGCAGAAGACGAGCAAATGTGGTGAGTACACGTCATTTTACAAAAGCACTATCAGTTCAAACAGCACTTGCACTATTTGTCATATGAAATTCATCTCATCTTCTGTGTTTATTGGGGCATAATGATCTTGAGTGGATTGACCTTTCTGTTTGAGGACTGGGCAGAAAACCAAAAAAAAGAATATTGTCCATATCTGGCTGACTCTATGCATAAATTACTTTGGTAGTGAGATCTGAGCACGGGACGTTGGTATCAGATACACGTTGAAGGAATAATAATTTACCAGTATGCAATCCAATTTACATAAGAATTAAATAATTTGTCATGGCTAAATCAATGTGAGGAGACTGCATGTGCAGCTACACTAGTCGCTGTTTTGTTTTTCTTTTTCTTCATTTTGGGCTTGTTTTTATATTCTGGGCAAAATTATGAAAGCTACTGCCATTTATGTTGTCAAGGAAGGACAGACGCCAGAGAGAGCACAGGAGAACTCTTCTACTGGTTTGCTCTGCACAGCCCGAGACTCAGCGATGACAGTTGACCTGGAGAGGCAGCTGAAAATTCCACCACACAACACCCGGTCCAGGCTGAGACCTGATGTCATCTTGGCAAGATGACTAATTTTGCTGAAGTTAACAGGTTCCTGGGTGGAAAGGATGGAGGAGGCTCACGAGAGGAAGAGGGAGAACTACCAGGAGCTGGTAGAGGACTGTCAGAGGAATGGGTGGATGACCAGGTCTATGCCAGCGGAAATGGGCAGTCAGGGATTTGCCAGCGATACCCTAAGCAAGGCCTATGGCTCACTGGACATAACCAGTGCTAACCGCAGAACGACACTGTGGAGGCAGCAGAAAAAAAGCATCCAGGTGGGTGTGGTTGAAGAAGGGAGAACAGGGGGCAGCAGAACACAGGCCAAGATCCGATCATCCTCGGTCGGATCGCCTGGAGGAGGGTGTCCGTTATTAAGACCTGAAACACCAATGAATCAAGGAAGCAACACTGATGATGTGTCCAAGGTCATGCATCAGAAGATGTTTCTGTACCTGAAAAATACTGATAGTGTTTCATTTCCCTTCATGCCCATTTGGGAATATTTGTCTTGTGGATTTTGCACATCAGGAATTCTCATTTCAGATAAGCGTGGATGTGAATTCCAACTCCTGCCTGCGTGACCTTCAATTAATGAGGCCATCACGAGACGAACATGTAACTTATAGTGGCTGCAGATAGATGTTTTCATGTCAAACATTCTTACTTGTCATAGTGGAAAAATAAAACTTTTTGTTTTTAACAATGGCTCAATTTCATCACCAGTCCCAGTAAGGCACGTCAGAGAGCACTGACAGAAGCAGTGAAAGGTGTTGTTTTTCCAGCAATTACAACAGGGAAAAAGGGTCTGGTCTTGACAGAAGCTGCACAGCGGAAGTGCTTGTAAGATATATGCCAATCTTTTGTCCTGTTTATCCATCAGTGTAAGAGCAACAGTGTACGTGGGCTTGCTGTGCTGCAGGCCTCTGTGTTAGTTTAGTCTGTTGTGGAAAGTGCAATCCTATCTGCAGTCGTCTGTTGGAGGAGCAGCATGAGGCCCAGTGACTTAAAGAAACTGAACAAACTAATGTTTGAACGCAGCTACGGCCTATATCAGAGTTAATATTGGTGTGGTGTTTCCTGAGAACTTCGTTACTCTGATGAAATATGAGGAAAACCCCTGTTCATCACTGGATAGCAGTTAGTGAGCCATTGTGGTAATGCTAATATAAGCTAGACTGTACCACACCTGCAGTTGTTTACTTGTCAGTAAAGCTACATGGTTTTGGGATATTTTTCTTCTAGTTAGCAACCCATATTATGATCAGAAAGAAAGCAGAATGTTGGAGGCTGTGTGGTCATGAACTGTGGCAAATTACAGCGCAATCAAATCTGTCACGTTATTTTATAGGCTACGTATGTCAAATAACATGGTGAAACAGTGCCACTAACCAGTGGCTTAGTGGCACCGCTTACTTCCTACCATATGGATGGTTTGGGTTTGAATCCCAGTTGGGTCAGGAAGGGCCCCTGGTGTAAAATTTGGGCCAATCTAATCATTTAGTTTAGAGGTGTAAAGCACACTCATTTTCTGGAAGCAGTTTCATCAGGGAGGGTAGAGAGATGAGGCTGAGCAATCTGACTTTCAAGGCATCGTCAACTTTACTTTTAAAACACCGTTGCTTGTATCATTATTGATATTTTTCCTTTAGGGCTGCGTTAATATCATCAACCTCAATGCAAAAATGCAGGTTTTGAGTGTATGCATCTTTTCCTTGAAAGGATTATCATAGTATGGCAGCACGGTGGCTTAGTGGTTAGCACTGTTGCCTCACAGCAAGAAGGTTCCTGGTTCGAGCCTCCACAGGGG
>JBAMYA010083033.1:0-23001 GCA_037176975.1 Arrhamphus sclerolepis | reverse complement strand
GTTGCTAACGGGAAAGTGGCTGCTGTCAGAGCCTAGCTTAATATGGGCGCATTTGCATTAAAATTTCTGTTTTACATAGTAATTTTTAGATATACGTTTTAAAAGACTTCTTCTGACAAGGTCAAGTATTCATTCAGTTTTTGATTTAACCTGCAAGTTGCCCTTTAGCATTAATCTTAAAAGTGTAAAAATCGTTAGTCACATCACACCATATGAAATCTGTAGATAATTTACAGCATCTGTGATTGAACATCTGTTGAATCGTGGCTATGACAGACGTAAATCCAAGTTAATTTCAGACTCTGAACTCTGTTGTATCTGGCACTGTTGTTGCTAGGCAACTGTGCTGTGTAGCCGCGCTGATGTTTTCATTATTTCATGATGCGTTCCTATTGGTCGGTTAGCTGACAGAGATCGCAGAGACAATTCCTCCAAATTTCTGACACTGCTGATATCTGTCGCAGCCCATCTTTTCTCTCACGACGCCTCAATGAATTTCAGAGCTGACCAGAGACCATGATGACGACTTTCACCAACGGACAGGAGATGGTTCAACCCAAGGTCTCGGAGTCCTGGTCCTGAGAGGTCCCAGAAGGAGCCAGCAACCTGCCTCTGCACCACATGGGAGCTTCTGATGGACATCAGTGGCCAAGATGAGTATGCACATGACTCTAAGTAATGTAACCCCAAAGGAGCTTTCCACAAAAATGTTCCCGATACCACAAAGGAGCTCTTTTTAAAATCAGGTGGGGAGGGGGGTGTCAGAGATCTAAGAGCACCTCACGCTGAATAATATAAATTTTTTATCCCCTCTCAAGCCTCTTCCCTCTGACTCAGGAAAAAAAATACATCTATACACAGTTTCTGTGGTGCCTTCATTCTGTGTGTAGTTTATCAAATTCATCCTGTAAGCAGATTGCCAAAGCAACACCTTTTATGTAACCCCTCTGGCTAGCCATGAATTTTTCAGGATCTTAAAAGTTCGAGGCCTGGGGGAAACAAACACAGACAGGAGACAAACTTCAGAATGAATTTTTTTTTCTTTTTTAAATCTAATATAGTTGAGCAGAGTGAGGACTGGGATTCAGCTCAAAAAAATTGCTCACAGAAGGGAATGGAAGCTTGTGTTTTAAGACTGAAGTTGTTTTACAGCATTAAAGTGACAACTTCAAACCTATAAAATGTCATCTCATTGTGACAACAAGATGAAGCTGCATTACCTAAATGCATCTTGGTTTGGACTAATATGTGCTGACAGCAAGAAGTGACTGCACCCCTCCATACTGGAGATACTGGAGAGTCTCTGACCGATAACTGTCTCTCTGTGCTGCTTTTACTGCAAATTCCTGGTATTTAGTGCAACATTATGACTTAAAGTATGCGTGTTAAACTCAAAGCCCATGAGAGCGTGCAACAATGATCATAACCTATGACTAGAGCATTTCTAAGAAAATTCAGTACCAACATCAAAAGTGGAATAACTGAGGTGGAGATTATGGTTTATGTCAAAAAGTCACAATTTAACAAATGTTTGCAAAAGATTTTACAACAAAAAGCTGCTAAATGTCAAAATTTGTGATTTTTGTAAACCTTACAAAAAAAAAAAAAGCATGATTTCAGGACAAAAAGTTCAAGCTCTAGACAAAATTTGTAATATAATGTTATGAAAGTTGTAATGTTACAAAGAAAATTGATATTTTCCAACAAAACATTGTAATTTTAAGTTAAAAAGTCACACTTTTGTAACATTTAGAATTGTATGATAAAAAGTCATGATTTTTCTTTTTTTATTTTCTTTTTCTTTTTTTTTTACAAAAAGTTAATTTTTTTTCTTCATTTCTGATTTTAGCACAAAAGTCTAAATTTTTATAAGTCACAATTTCTGTGAAATTTGAAATGTTGACCAATTTTTGAATGTGATATTCAGTGGAGAGTGCAAATGTGAAAGGAATTGAAATGCCGCAGTCATCATCAAAAGGAGAAAATAAAGAAATTAAACGGTTTACATTTAGCAGCACAACACTTGGAAGTCACATTGAATGGTTTACACCCTACACCTGTTTTTTTTTTTGTTTTGTTTTTTTACTGGAAGCAGGATTATCCAAAAAAGTCTCTTAGGGCAAATTATATAGACAGACAAAATCTTCAGTGGAACTTCTTATAAATGTCACTTTTAGTCTCACCTTGGCTACAAATTGTCTGTCCTTCTGGTCCAAGTTGGCTGTTGGTGCCACATAGTCTTTCCAGATGCGGATCTTGCGCTCTTTAGCAGATCTGTGGGGGAAAAGGAAAAAAAAAAAAAAACAGCAAAAACATCAACTCTAGGACAAACTAATATATTGTAGAGACTAAAATGTGACTGTTGAGAGGAAAACAGCTGTGTAAACAGCTCTGAAGAGGAGGAGGATTATCTTGTCATTAGAAAACCACTGACAGGTAAATACAGTTTTTATATTCATTTGTACTTCCTTCAGGAGGTACCACATTTAAATAAAAAGACTAAATACAGATGTTGCTAGTCAACAGCAGCCTCGCTGAGGTAACTGTGCGACTTAACAGTTGACGTCTTTTCAGAGCGCAATTATCACATGACGACATCACAGAGCTGTAGATCACCAGCTCTTGAGACATGAAATTAACATTTTTATGTTATGTTATAATAGTCTGGCAGCTTTGAAGATAATCTTGATCTCCACATTCCCTGTCAGAAATCACCTGTCTGAATGTACACAGACTTCTGTGCATATATTTATATTTTAGTCTGTCATAGAAAGACCTCTGTATGACACTTCAAAGATACCAAATTAACTAAACAGATGTTGAATAAACCAACCAGTTACGTTATAATGAAACCCAGCTGAAGATGACAACGACAACGTGAACGAAGAAGACAACGTAGATGAAGACGAAAACAAAGACGAAGACAAAGGCAACAACGGTGACAAAGATGACAGCGAAGAAGGAGACGATGAAGATAAGGAAGAAAATTAAGACAACAAAGACAACGAAGTGTAAAGGCTAAGAAGAAAACAAAGAAGAACACGACAAAGGAGAAGAAGACAAAGACAACAAAGAAGATGACGACAAAGCAGACAAATACAAAGAAGATGAAGACGACAACAACAGAGATAATAATTTGTCATTGCCTGTACATATTACTACACATTTAGAATGAATTTGCAAATTATACAGTGGTTCCTCTAGATCTACACATCTGTCCTACATATAGTAATGATCTAAAGTTCATATTAATACATTGTCATTTTAAAATGTAACATTTTCATTACAGCTTCGCCTGGCATCCACACATTCAGGAGAATCTGACGCTTTTTCAGCGGACGCAAATCAACAAAACAGAAACTACGGGAAACTATGTCAAAGTTGCTCCAGTTCACTTCATGATTTGATCCTCTGGATCGTCTGAAGACAATACTGTATCTGTGAACTATTCATCCAGTCTGAAAAATGTGATACAATTTGATTCAATAAAGTGTTTTCTGGCATCTCCAACTGCGTACCGTTCAGCAGCTCTGAGTTTTTCAGCTCCTTGGGTGTAAACGGCCATGGACCAGTCCACACAGCGAGCAAAGCCTTCCTTCAGCAGGAGTTCTGTAATATTACCATTCTGAAGCAAGACACAGGGGCAGTCAGAAACATTACTCAACAAATAAAGACATTATTTATTGTCACCACAAGGTCTGGATGGCTGAGTTTTACCGGGTGAAGGATGGTGCCCAGTATGACCTGGTTGGGGCAGCTTTCCAGGATGATCTGAACATCTCGCTGCAGGAGACGGGATTCGGTGAAGAATTTGGCCTCTGCTGCAAAAGGTTCTGGTGTTTCTGTACCATCAGCTTCCCTCCTGAATACGGGACACTACAGACACCAAAGAGACCACAATGTCTTAATGATCACATCTTATTTTAACCCATTACATCCACGCTGGTCACATACACTTTGTTTCTAAACTGTCTTCAATATCCTCCATTCAGCAGGGACACTTTGATTTCCAACGATCTCCAACACCAGACAAACAAATGCACAATAATCCCAGCAAGCCAACAAGCCTTTGCAAAATGAGACAAAAAACATCTTGAAATGGGTGTAATTTCTCCATGTGGGAGATGAACAAGATATGTTACACAAGTGTAACATTGATGAAGATGTCTAGTGCCATAGATATGACACTGCTGAAACAAACAGAGTAAAAAAAGTTGGGGGAAATTATCATCTTTTTATAACTAAATTAGCTGCACTAAAATGCATTAATGTCAGGACGTCCATTAATCCAGCAAGTGATTGACGGTTACCTTAACGCCAGACAGCATAACAGTAACCAGGTAGTAGTCGGGGAGCAGCAAGGCACGAACAACGCTGCCGTCACGTACGTGCTCAATGATGGCTGAGAGGAGGAAACAGAAGCATGTGAGACAGGAAGTTGAGTAGACCAAGTATTATCTGCTAAACAGGTTCAAACTCTCCGAAAGCAGCAATCCAAATGCAAAGAAAATCAAAACACAAAAATGTGTTCAAGTTTTTACCAACCTGTGTCATACTCAATACACAATATTTGGTGAAGGCTTGCTAACCTTTGCCAAGATAAAATAAACACAGGAAGCACAAAGGAAGCTTGTGAATTTTAGCCCAGTGGGCGCCCCTACAGGAGGTAAAGTTGCTTTTACAATGCAGTCCAAGATTGTTCGTTTGGCTTCTTCAGCCAGATTCCTACAGAAAGCAGAAAGCGCTGCGCTCACATGATACATGTTGGTCTGCTCATTTAAAATAACTTATCTTGCCATGTCTTGTTCAGCATATCAAAAAAGGTAATGTGTCATTAAATGGCATAAGATGGCAGAGTGAAACCTTTAGTTAGACAAAGTTAGACCATCCACATTCATAAGCACAACATTTTCAGTGGCTTTTTTTGGCAGCAAAGCACATTTATACACAGAAAAATACGGATTGTTCAGTGAGCAGTTGAAAAGTACCAAATGTGAAAGGGTAAAAAGGTGTTCTGCTATTTCTAATCCAATATGAAGAGCAATAAAAGATTTTAATATAGGTAAAAAGGTACATTGCAAGTGTACCTCTGAGTGTACCTCAACTCAAAGTACTACAAGGGATAACAGAACTGAAAAAAAGCATCCCTCTGTTCACTTTCTGCATTCAATTAAAGGATTGTGAAATGAGCTGAGCCACTGCTGCCTGCAATCGTCTGGAAATAAATTGAGTGGCACACTACACCTCCAGCAGGATGGAGATGAGACTGAGAGAAGGCGCTAGTGAGGGCTAACAGTACAAAACGTAACCTTGAGCCAGTGCAATACGATTTTGATGCAGACTTTAAATCTGCCACCTTGTATACAGAGTACAATTGTACATCTTTGTTTTCTAGGCCACACTTCCACTTTCTGCATTTACCATTGATGGGTTTCTGGTGCAAGGAGTCAATGTAATTGCGGGGATTCTCTATGGTGTACTTGAGGTCGCGGATGGTGTGTGCGCCGCCACCCTCGCTCCACAGGCCTTTCTTGGAAGCTTTTGACTGGTCCTCCAATTCACAGAGTCTGGCCTGCTCTGGACTGGGAACACAAAGAAGGAAATGGGTCAGGCACAATCAGTTAACAATTCCACAGCCATTTTAAACTTCAAAAATAGACTGATATTAAAAAAAAAAGACGACATTTTCTGTACAAGTAGGTTTTTTTTTTTAATAGTTTTTTCTTTTATCAGATGAATTTATATTAAGCAATAAAGCTGACCAATCAGATACCCAGACATCATTTAATACGCTTGACTGACAGTTAGCCACAGGCTCTGCCAAAAATCAACCTTCGGTCCTGCCTCCTGAATGGCTCCTTTTCAGACCCTACATTTATCTAGGTGAGGCTCTCATCTATCCGGCTAATGATGGGTGGGATCTTTTCTCAAAATGCCACCATTTGATTTACAGATTCAGCAAAAGAGGACCTCAAAAGTGCCAAACATTTCCTTACGCATAGCCTTTTCTGTGAGTCTTGCTAATTGAGCTTCTGGACCCACGCCCAAACAGGCAGTCAAGTCGAGTTTCCTCTCTACACTTGATTTAGCAACTAACTTCAAATTGAAGGGAAACAGTTTCTTGTTTACTAAGCATTAATGGTCAAACTTTCTCTAAGAAGTCAATTGAGTTTAAGCTACTTTAAATTTAAGCATCAAACAGGAACAGAAAGCTACAAAAAAAACAAAACAAGATACAACAAAAGAAACTAAGGATTCAATCAAGGAAAGCAGACGTTGTAAAGTCCCAGAATAAATGGAGTGCAAGACATAAGCAGAGATTGGTTTTGAAAAAACAACAACACAACAACGAAAGAAACTCATGCGTGGAGGCAGATGATAGTGAACTTATCCCCCCGTCTACAAATAGACCGGTTTCATTTTGGGTCAGCAACTCCCTCCAACACGCTGCTTCAAATCAAAACATATTGACGGGTGAGAAAGTGCAATGCTGAGTGAGACTTCAGAATGAACAAAGGCCAAGGAGAAAACTTTTCAATTCCTTATATTTCATTGTGCTGCAGGCTAGGTTTTTCATCCCAACACGTCTCCCTTGTGCAACGTAAAATACTTTAAATAGATATTTACAGTTCCCTGCTGTTTTTAATGTAGTTAGGAGAGGTTATAGGAATCCATGCTCCCCAGTGTACTTACAATGAACAGCGAGGCCCTGAAAAAGAACCGTTCACTCCATGGTTATTGATACCCCTCAACCACAACTCCTCCCCACTGCTTCAGTTAAAAAGAAGCAATGGGGGGGGGTTTCTCAAGTGCAAGTTGGTTTCCCTGTTAATGTACTTAGCTTCTCCATTGGTGAGTGGTAGTTACATAAACCAATTAGTCATGGCCCCATGCCTGGGGTTTTAATTTCATTTCAAAAAGAAAATGTAAAAGCTGGGTTCCACAGCCACCTCAGTAAATGGATTAAAATAAAGTGGGTGATTCAGGAGGCCCACTGAGAAGCTATTCCAATGTGGAGTGACAGAATTTTTATACTGCAAATTATACTGCAAATATCTAAATTATGACAGTTTCTATACAGTTGTCTTGGTGCTTATGTGCAAAGAATAAGTCCGAATGTAGTACTTCCAAATTATTTGATTTTGTTAATAGTAGCTGAATGATCATCGTCATAAAAGACGCCACCCTGCTTGGGTGCACTGCCGAGTACAGAAATTCACCCCGCGGCCATCGGCCTCATGAACCGGCTACCCCAGTCGGGTTTTTGAACAACTGCACTGTCCGTAGCCATCATCATTATCACCTCCGTAATTATCATCACATTGCAGTTAGCGTGAGCAACGTAGCAAGTCACAAGGAGTAACGAGATTGAAGGCAAGCACAGGGAGGGGAAAAAAATAAAAAAAACAAAGGCCTAAAGTCCTTGCTGAGTAATGGGCCTCCCCCTTTGGCCAAATGATGCCAGCTTACACTTAAAGCATCATTTACATTAGTGCTCGTTATGGGCCATTGCACAGAATGTTTGAAATGGGTCATTAGTGGCAAAATGTTCACATCATCTCTGTTCATTCTGGAAGATACAAATGTAGCAGCATGAGTCAAATTGCTTTAAATGTGTGTTATGTGCAAATACCGCCACTGGGGGGGATATACGGTACTTTGTCATATAGCATGGGGTTTGTATTTAGGGGCAATGTGGCAGAAAAGGGCTTCAGAGGGACATCCAAGGGACATCTGAGGGACATAATTACAGCAGCAGGGACATGCTGCCACCATCTGGGATACCATGGCTCTATCTCAATTCTCGGCAATCAGTCAGTCGAGGACTTAAGTGCATCTCCCCACAGATTCCCCCAGCACTGTGCCACTATGAGCTTTAGGGAACACGCTTTATATCATGCTGCCAAAAGAGATTTCCTCTCCATTCTCTAAACAAGCTGTTAAAGTTGCATATTATCATTCTCTTTTTTTTTTCTTCCATTTAAAGCTACTTTAAGCACACTGATTTAGCCAACGTTTCTAGAAGTAAAGCATTTATGATATCAGTCTCTTGTACAAGGATAGAGTCATTTCAAGGTTTTAGATTAAAGGACTGAAATTTGGTGGTTGAAGCACAGAGCTGTAGCACACAACGGTACTAATGAGTGAGGGGCTTATGGCTATGTTTGCTATACGTTGAAAGAAAGGCATGCATTCATGTGTATGTAGGGACCACAGGAGTGCTGCATGTCTCAAGGCCCGTGTGTATGAAGAACATACAGGCAGAAAGAAATAAAGGAAGAGAGTATTAACTAAAACTGACAGCTATAGTTAAAGATCGAAGATCCAGAAAAGTTCAACTGGAGGTGATGTGCCTGGTGGGAGAGAGTATGGCATAAACATCAATTAGAAATAAAAAGTCATGGAAAAAGTGTCATTTGGATGCTCATGGCTAAAGCATGAGTGGGCAGAGAGGGCCTATAGTTGGAACCTTGACAGCACTCTTTTTCTCTTCAGTTATGATGCCTTATAAATGTGTAACGGATACAAGAAATTAAAAGTGAACAAAGGACAGTATCAGGTCGTATAAAAGAAAGACCCCAAGTTTGAGAGTCTCCTCCAGAGCTGACTCATGCATCAAAATGCATGAGTCAGCTCTATTTCCATGTCTGGCTTAATAAATTAACATCTGGGGGGCTTTTCCTGTGCTTGCATCATGAGAAACTTTGGTCAACCATGACATCTCTTCCAGCCTAGGCTCCACTTTGAGCTCATCACCACCAGGCCCAAAAAAAATGTTGAGTCTGTGTCTGCATGCATTCATTTTTCAATTTTATATCCAGGGCCGACAATGGTGCAGCCTCCATAATGGAGCCTCTAAGTATTATGGCTTTATCTTCACGTTTAGCATTCATAATTTACTCCTAGTCCACTTTCTTCCAGCATAAAGCAATAAAACTATCACACTAGAGAATCATTATTAGTTATGTTGAAGTTATAATATTAAGTCTTTATGTACGTGCTTTTATTTTATAATTTGCACATCACTTCCAACTTCGGCATGCTGTTATTTTTGTATTTTGCCTTTTATTTCTGGGTCTGACAATAAAGGTGAGCTGAGCATAGAGCTGCACTGGAAAAGGACCCACCAAACTATTTTTAAATGAATATGATTGAATTATCAGAATATGAACAATACCCCAAACACAGATTACTGATGTGTTCTGTACATATATGCACAGTTACATATTTCAAAAAATAAGAACTTGATTTATGCATTAGTGATCCAATTTAGGCTTTAATCTCCTGCCTATATGGAAATGCAGCTATAAATGTTATACCTGCTGTATGGGTGTGTATTTAATTGAAGTCTTCGATCTGCATTGCTATGTCAAGTTCGTCCAGAATCGTCTGCATTACTGACGTCCAGAGACGGACCAGACTTTGTAAGCATTTGAGTGGGTGGTCAACAGATTCTCAGAGGGGCTGGACAGTTTCTCTTTGCTCTTTACATGCCCAACATTCAGCCCAGTCATCTCCAGTACACAGAAGTGGTAGATGACTAGTCTGGGAACAATCACCTCATCTTTAAAATGAAAAAGGTGTTATAGTGTTAGCAGAAACATGTTGTATATCTTCTAGTAGTGTGTAGTGGGAAAGCGCAGTTTTATCTGCACATAATCACAGTCATCCATTTGGGCCGCAGCATCAGCACCAGTGATTCAAATAAACTGAACAGATAACGGAAGGCGGACTCGATTGCTGGGGACGGTTCTGAAACCCTGAGAGCTGATCGTGAAAAAGAAGAATGATGCAGAAGCTTCACCACATAATGAACACTGCAACTCAGACCACTACAGGAGATCATTCCTGCTCATAATGATATCAATCTACGATGAAGCTTGATTTTATAATAATGACTAACAATTTACAGCAAAAATATAATTTCCCTGAGGATTACTTAAGTATTGCTGAACAGAAATTTTCAACTGTAGAGCTGCGTAGCCTTTCCCCTCTTAATGCACACGCCAGACACGAGATCAAGAGGATGAAAGTTTGCTGGAAAAGGAATCATCTAAGCACATTAAAGTAATAGAGGCTATGCACGTGACATCACAGCAGCGGAGGTCACTGCAGTGACACCCTGCTGCTGTAATGCTTGGATGAACGCTGTATGAAAAGCACGACTTAACAAATAAACGTGATATTCTACAAATTCTTTATTGAAAAGTATTTAAATAGTTTTAACATAGCTGTCAAGTCAGTCTAAATATGTTTATGTCTCACTTTCCATCCTTAAGCATAAAACAGTGTGGAGAAAGCACTGTAAGCCTCAATTTAGAACAACAATGTAAAACATAATTAACATCTGTGAAACATGTCAAATGGCTCCTTTGAATGAGAGAAACAAACCAGTTAACAGTTCACAAGCAGCAGTCAGTAATTTAGTCTGTAATTTTCAGGCTTTGCATTGTTTATTTTCCCGGCGTTGAAATCAGGTCCATATAAAAGTCAGAATACGTCATTTCTGGCCACACATCAATGTTGGTGGACCACTTTGGTAGCTCGTACAAGTCAATGTTGAGTCCAGTTGTCCTTAATTTCATGTCATATTACATATTTTTCTGGCCTCGCTGTGTTTACCGCTACACTCCACTGTCTTAAGTGAGGTTTGTTTTACCACTCAGTCCGACCGAGAGGGGCGTGGCCTAGAGGAGAAGTGATGTAAACACATACCCTCTATGCCACGTAAGATTATGTATGTATGTATGTATGTATGTATGTATGTATGTATGTATGGTTCATCCCCCCCATTCTGTAACCGAGTGAGATGTCTGTTAATATTTACCAACATAATGATCACGTTTTACATGCAACATTATCAACAGGATGTTGAAGACGATAGAAGGAAACGCATTTGTTCGTTTTCTGGTACTTTCATCAACATAACAGTGTCCAACTGGGAGATTAGAAAACATCTAACTCCTCTTGGCAGAGGATTCGATTAGTCGCAACCTGAACATTTGTGCTTTGATTTAATAACGCATAACGTACACCATGCGTCACTTGACATTTCATGCAGACAGCGTTGAGTCGCACCTTTCCTTCTGGAACACCAGGTTCGCATATGCGAGGTCATGAGTTTGCAGGATTTTTCGTCTTTGCTTGGGCCAGTATGTAAAGGCCACAGGGGTAAGACTGGAGGAACACCTTTATGTAAATGTTACAGAGTGTCAGAATTTAAGTGCCTAACTTGACGAGCGCCATAAAACTGTTGGTCTACAGGTCTACTCTGCGTCCTAAGAATCAGAGCCAAACATGGAGAAGCAGCATTCAGCTTTTACAAATCTGGCACAAACTACCAAAATACTGCAGGAACGCTGAAACCCTCAGTCCTTTTATATAAAGGTTAAAAACTTGTTTATAGCTGCATTTGATTGAATTAAATTGATTTTTTTTTTTAAACCATTTTTGTTAAACTTTAAACCATTCTGATTTCAACAATGCACTGTAACTCGTCCCAACTTTTACTGCGTTGTTTTCTATTTTCTTCTTTACTGTTCGTTTCGTTCTTGCTGAGTCTTATAATGTAAAGCTCATTTCAGCAATAAGGCAACTCAAATAATCTGACTAAAATATTTTTTACTTTTTTGAGGATGGAGTTCAAGTTCCGTTGTGCTGCTTTAACAAAATGATTATAAAATATGTGCTTCAAAATGTGCAGGAAGAACCAAGTAGTTGTGATATATAACTTCTTGAAAGCACTTGAATTCATAGAAAGGATGAAAGTCACACAACAGTGAAGTACAAATGAAAGAGGAAATTAAGCCATTGTTTGTTTCTAATGTAAATAAGGAGAAGTGGAAAATAAAATAAAAGCTGGTTCTTATTTGTAGTCTGATAAATCATCCCTCTCTTTCACAGAAGTGTGTTTTCAGCCCTTGAACAAAGAGGCTGACTTAAAAACGAACAATTTAGAAGATACATTGAAGGTATAGAATACCAAACTTAACATATTAATATAAAAATATTCTTAGAAGCAAAATTCTTACTTGTTCCCTCTGATTCCTTCCCTCCGGACTGTCGCAAGACCTTCGTTCACCAAAGACTCAGCGATGTTCTCACCTGTTGTGTCTACAATGAAGGAAATATTTTTTTAAATTATTTGTATATATATACTTTTTTTTTTAATTATTTAATTAATTTTATTTTATTAATTTTTCTTATCGTACAAAGAAATACAAACTAGCAGCAAAAGCTCCCCTAAAAACACTCATGTACTGCTTTGTTGTTAAAATACGACTGGAGAATTGAAAAAAAGCAGGAGTTAATAAAAAGAGAAGAAAGATAATCTTCCCACCAAATCACATACATCCTGTAAAACAAGGAAGTTCTGTCTGTCTAAATCTTTAAAAAAAAAAAAAAAAAAAAAAAAAAAAAAAAACTCAAAAGAACATCAACAAGACATTATCATCATTTATTTACTTAAAAGCCAAAATGCAGAAGGGGTGTGTGAAAAATTGAACCAACCCATGATGCAACAGCTTGTAAAACCACTGTCAGCAGCAATAACATGAAGTAATGTTTTTTGGTGGAGAGACTGATTTTTATTTTCATTGTGTTCTTTCCAGGGAAAAAAAAAAATCTCAACTGAAATAGCGGGCAGACCACTTTTACATGACTGTATTGTCGGGTTATGACTTCAGAAGTGGTGGTGTACCTTTCCCCAGGTAGACCATGCCATACTCGCGGCCCAGAGCAGTCTTGATTTCCACAGTGAAGCAAACTTCTTTTCCGATGAGCTTCTTTCTCAGGAACTCTCTGGCTTGGAAGGCCCATGGCTGCAACGACGAGAGAAGTGATGTCAAATAGGTCAACATATCAATTAAATCTGATGTGAAGCAGAAACAAATAATGGAGGAGGATGATATGAGTTGATATGAGTGGAAGTAAACAGCAAGTGGACATACTTATGCAGAAATAAACATTTATTCAACCAAAGCATGTACTTTATCACTTCTGATTATTAAAGCCGGTTTGGAATTGGTGAAACCTCAACAGGTTAAACTCATTTAGCCTGATTCATACTTGTGCAGAGCTAATACACATATAGGCTCCTACACCATCTTAGACATTTATACTTTTGCGTTGGTGTTTGTGTTGCTCACTAGGCGGTAGTGTGGGTCTTTTTCTGCAGCACTGTAGCTCACAGTGCCAAGTTTCCTTTTATTTACTTCCTATATGTAGCTCAGACATAGCATCAGAGCAAATAAAGTAGATTTTTATTTGAGGTGGAGCTGATAAATACTGAGCACATGCTATGACTGATTTGCCCACCACGCTTAAAATAAAAAGCAAAAACAGTTATAAAATGCAGCATAAATTCCTATCAGAGAATACAAGTGCACCAATACACGCTTGTGGATTACATGTGGCGTGTAATAGTGTAGCTCCAGACCCCTACACCCTGATCTCTGATGTATCCTGAACATGCATCTCCACAAATATAACTGCATTGGTTCAATGCGGACCGTTGTCAGCGAGTTCTTACAGGGAGGACAATGTGCTTCCTGACTGGCCAGAGGCTTCTTTTTAAGTTTAAAGCTTCTCCGCTACACCAATCATCATCATCATCCATGGTCTGTTACAGCCCTAGAGCTGAGAGGTTCATTCGCTGTACAGGAGTTATACCAATAAGTTACACGTTGACGGAAGAAAAGCCTGGACTGCAGGAGAGCTTCACCCTTTTTGGTTTGGACCTCATATCTTCACATGTAGCCAGTAACAGTTCATGTTAATGTACATTCCATTTATTTAAAGACTTCTGACTTACATGTGTGACCTAAGGACATTTGAACTTGGGCACCCTGACACTACCTACAGTCCACCTTAAGAGCTTCAAAAAATAAGCTGTAATGGTTTCGCACAAAATAACATTGTGTTCCTCCAATAGTAACCAGTAAATGACTGGAAGCCTGAGTTCCCATTCTGCTTTCTCCACAGAACTGAATCAGACAAACTTTCTTTTATTCATCTCCATCCCCGTACATTCGACGGTCCATTTTGATTGTTCCCCCGTTTTATATTTTAGAAGGTAAAAATCAGTGTATTGATTCCGTTGACTCTCCTCTTTGTGCAGTACGCCTTAAATAAAACACGAGGCTTTTCTTCTCCCGAGAAAAAGTTGCCAACTTGACAATTCTGTATTTTGATACTTTGGACTCCTGTAGCAGTTTGTTTGGGAAAAAAATGAAATAAATCAATGAAAAGCACATCAACAAATCCACAAACTTTCTGAATACACTTTACTTTTTTTTTTTTTGCACATGTTCATAGACTGCTGCTGCCTATTCCTTCTACATGAACAATAATGCAGTAATAATGTGGGCGTCCTCAAAATTTAGGGGCAGATCATTTTCAGATGGAATGAATTTCTCGTACCAGAGAGGTTAAGCCATTGCTTTTTTCAACTGCTAGCCTCTCGAAGTAACACCAAAAGTCAAATATTTTGGTTCATCTATATCAGGTGTCAAACCTGAGGGCTGCGGGCCAAATCTGGCTCATCACTTCATTTTATCTGGCCCATGAGAGCGTAAAAAGACAAATCATATATTTATTACAAGAACATTTCAGAGGAAATTTCACTGAAACTGCCTATTTGACTCCATTCTGACATCAGAAAGTGGAATAACTGATGTGGAGAGCAGCTGGTTTATGTCAGAAAGTCACAAATGTCGCAAAAGATTTTACAACAAAAAGTTGCTCATTTTTGTCAGAAGTTGTGATTTTTGTAAAATTTGTGATTTTAGGACTTTTTAGGAGGTGATTTTACATTTCATGTTGTAATTTTTTATGTTAAAATGCTGAAAAAAAAGCTAGTAAATTTAAGGGGAGAAATGTTCTTTTTTTACATTAGTGATTGTACAATGAAACATTTTGGTTGCAAAAAAAATAGTTGTGAAAAGTTGGAAAAACGCAAAATTTGCTTTTTATTTCAATAAAAAGCATTTTTTTCATTTGTGATTTTTACTAGAAAAAAAATCTGATTTTAGTACAAAAGTCTCAATGTTATGATGAAAGTTGAGATTTTGACAAATATTCACTTTATTAAAGTTATTTTATCTTCAATGACGTAATTTTAAGTTCAAATGTCAATTTTGTGAAATTTGTGATTGCATAATAAAAAGTTCACAGAGTTGAAATTATAGATAATTGCACTTTCCAACTTTATTATTTTTATGTCAAAATGTTGACCACCAAAATGTTGCAGAAAGTTTGTTGTTTTCCAACCAAAAAGTTGTAATAAGCCAATGATTTTATGAGATTTGTGACTGTATGATAAAAAGTCTCAATCTTGCAAAATTTGCCAAATTTAAAATTAGTTTTTCTTTTTACAAAAAAGTCAACTTTTGTTATTTGTGATTTTACGAGAAAAAATATAATTTTAGTAATTTTATAATGAAAGTCACAAATTTTGTGAAATATAAGATGTTATGACAAAAATGTTTTTCCAAAAAATATATATATTGCAAAACTCAATTTTACAACAAAATTTGCTTCTTTATTTTTATTTATTTTATTTTTTTTTACAAAAAAACAACTTTGTGATTTTAAAAGGAAAGAAAATTGTGACTTTATTACAAAAGCTTTTTTTTTTTTTCTTAAACAACCAAGTCCAGAAACTAGCGGGAAATCTAATTGGTTGATAAAGTAAAGAATAATCAGTCCTTTAATGGTAACCATGGTGATGATGTGGCCCAGGATGAAATAGAGTTTGATACATCTGATCTACACTAGACTAAGACACAAAGCTTAAACAAGCAAGTGATAACTTGCTATAAATGTAATGCAACATAATCATGTTCAACTACATCTGGAAGCTTATTTTAATGGACTCCTTTTATCTAATAAGAAAAAGTCTGACGGGAAAGACTGGAAGAAGAAAGCAGCAGATTTATCTAATCAGCAATAGAACAGTTATATCCGACACCGACGGATCTTAAGATGTATTAAACGATTTCAAAGATATAAGAATGCTTCATGTTCAGCTGAAAATATTTATCCCTCATATTATACTTACTCAATGACAAGAAGTGTTGTGAAACAGAAAAATCTTGCGCTCACCTCATCAGGGACGTCCTTGGTGTCGGGCTGGCCTTGTGCTGCTCGACGGGCCATGACTCCGGCTCGGATGTTGCTGAGGTTGATCTGCCGTTCTGGGGGTGGGCCGCCTCGAGGCTGACCCCGAACAATGATGGCACAGCCTGACAGGACCTGGGGAGGTAACGAAAAAAAAACCTGTCAGCTGAAAACTGAACAAGCGTTGTTGATCAATTCCTGCATTATATTCATGAACTAATCAGTCAGACATCAGCTTGAATTTGGCACTACATAAATAGTTTATCAGTGCAGATGCTTATCAGCTGCCACCTCACAGCTCCATATAAACATCTTCCACAGAACTAGAAGCAACTTCACGTCACACATCGCCATGGTGACAGCGCGTCACTCAAATGCAGGATGAGATGGTGCTGTCTGATAACGTAGGTGATACGAAGAAAAAAAAAAAGAAAAAAAAGGTATAACCTTCACTTGGGTTTGACAACCGTGGCATTTACGCGAATCTGAGCAAACACTTTATCTGCAGACCCTCCAGAGTGTCTGCAGGGATCATCCCTGAGCACTGTTGATCTAAGATGTGTGCTAGATAAACTCAGCGCCACTGTTCATCACTTGCTAACCAACTATGTAGCTGTGATTTTCGCACTAAGATGAGCCATATGGAACAAAAACACAAGCTGTTTACTGAAGTTGCAGAGGCAAGAACCAGTTTCAATAAAATTCTCTCTAAATCTCATAACAGAGGAGCAAGATCTCAAGGTGGTGTTAAAAGCCGATGTAAAGGTTCTTGGTTTGTAAGCTTTTTTTTTTTTTTCTTTTTACATCAGTTATAGCAATAATATTCAGTAATTGATCTCTTTTCTGCTGATGTTCTTCATGCTTCTTTCAGGAGCTCTTTAAAAGCTTCAGAGAGAGCCAGCTGCTGGGCTGTAACATTCATGGCAAGATCTTATGATAAATCGAGCAAAGTATACCACCGAGGTCTATGGTGTTGTACTTCTCTCACATCGTCACGTGTCACCATAATAATCCATATTAGCACACCTGAAGGACAATTTCTACCATCTTACGGAGCACCTTTGAGAGTTTTCTCATACCGACATTTTATTTTTGCCTTAAAAACTTGAGCAAACAAGCCCTCTGTTCAGAGTTGTTCTGTCACCGGAAGCAGTTTTTTCGTTTGCTTTCTTGCAAATGAAAACATTTCTTCAGGTGACAGAACAACAGCAATCAGCACAAGTTTCAACAGTTTTTAATCAAGTAACAGCTAATTATATGTCAAATTAATCCAACTGTCGTTGCACATTTGCATCGATTACACTTGCTCTTAGGGTCACCAATTCAAAGGACCGACTTCATCATGTAAATAAGAAAATCACAGTTTTGTTCGACATTTTCCAATCTGTGATGTTGTGTGAAGTTTTTAGAAAATCCCAATTCTTCTAGTTTTTTTTTAAAAAAGTTCAAGTTCAATCAATGACTCAAAATGGTAAAGGTAATTAGGGAAGTTCCAGAAATGAACAAAAAAAAAAGTGGGGTTACCTAAAACTAAAAAAATATATACATTTTAGTGCAAAAAGGAAGCAAATCAAGAAAAACTTACAGGCGTCACTTTTATGTGAACTTCCGCAACAGAGTTTGAAAAAAATGATTTTTGATTTCTATTGTACAAAGAATCCTACGAGTGTGTTCAGCTGTTTCAGCTACCACAGGCTAGTGCTTTGAGTCAAAAGTTGGTTCATAAATTAATTTCATGATTTTATATATATTTTTTTTTTTTTTACTTTATTTGTTCTACACTTTCATTTCAAAGTAGAAAGAATAATTTTTTTTTTTTTACATTTTCCAGTCTATGGTGTTCCCTATATTCCTCTGTCCCCAAACACAAAAATAAGGTGGGACCAATTCTTTGTCCTGAAGTTTCAGGCCAAGTCAGAAACTTCAAATTTCAAGTCCTTTCAACGATTATAAGTTAACTCTTAAGGAGACAGCATAGCTCGAGAGTACCACCTACCAATGCTGACAGCTCACACACAGAGCTGAGAGAGACAGAGGTCTGTACTTGTTAAATCATGACAAGTGAAATGAATGGATTTGTACACACAAAATATCAAGTGTTCAAGTCAACATGTTCAAGTCCAAGGGAAGTCACAAGTCACTGGTGTAAAAGTCCAAGTGGAGTTGCAAGGCTTTTTACTTTTCATCCAGATTACCAAGGGAGTCAGACTCCAGTCCAAGCCATGCAACTGATACAAAATCTGAGTTAATTAAAAAGAAAACCAGATTTATAGACAGACTACATCTTGTTAATCTTGTGAAACAGCCTCTGTTCTTCATTACATTTCCGTTGGATCAAACCTTGAAGAAAAAAAGAACAGTACCTTCCACCTTCATGGAACTCACTCGATTAGTTTGTTATAAGTTTTACGCCATTTGCTCTTCATGACGGAAACGGCACTCGTACCCGAACCATGCCAGCTGTACAGGATACCGCTGAGCCACCACGGAGGGTCACGCGTCAGTAAATGCATGGTTTTAAATTATGGGACCAGACCACGGTTGACTTCTATCTTGCAGGGGGGGAACGAGTTGTAGCTACGTGTCGTTTTCAGGAGGTTGGTTCTGACCAGTTTTCGCAGGAAATGTGAGTTTGTTTGTTTTTGTTTTGTTTTTTTAAGGACTTTCAAACTAACTGGTTGAACACATTTAGCAGCTTATATTTAACATTTTGTGTTATTATGTTAATCGCTCAGGCCTGAATTAACGTAAGTCACAATAAAGTCACTATAGCTTTACATGGGGTTACAGAATGTTAATTTTGGTAATTTTATATACGAAATAAACTCATTTCAGGGCACTGTTGGACCTTGCTGTCACTGAGGGCGAACTTTGTTCGCCGGGTTAGCAGTTAGCTTTCCGTTAGCTGGGAAAGTGAACATCTGTGAACGAGTTTCTCTTCCCCTAAAGTTTCACTTAACACCAAACAGCTCGGCCTTTAACACGTATGAATCAGTTATGTCATTGCACTTTAATCCCAAGAAAAGCTTAATCATTCCAAATAAATAAGTTTATCAACTTTAAAGTTTGAAAAATCAAATCAAACGTGTCTCCAGATTAATAACGGGCTAGTGCAGTTAGCATCACACAGCTAACGTCAAGCAGGTGAGTGAAATGTCGTTTCTTATTTTTTAGTCTTTATTACGGTCATGACAACCTTTGGAATTATCCGACAGCTGCTGTCGTGACACACGTCAACCTGTTGTGTGAAGTTTAATGACAAGTGACCGTTATTTTAGCCTGAAACTAGCCCCCTCGGTTCAGCAGTGCTAATTGGCTAACTCATTTTTTTTCTTTTAAGGATTCCTACCATTTTCACAATTCCTCTCTGCAACGGAGCAGCCGGGCCGGGAACTGCCTGTGCTGGTGCCGAAACTGATGCCATGTCCACCGGGTTTGAGATGTGACGCCTCCGAGAAAGGGGGTGAAAAGCAGGTAAGAAGAGGGAGCTGGGACTCTAAAGTAGAGTTGACTGTTCTAATGAAAGCCAAAGGAAAAAAGGCTGAGCTCCGATCAACACACACGTTGTACCGGAAACACACTTTAACCATGCAAACACACACGCAAGCGCACGCACGGGGAAATCGTTCCGGGTCCCGGGGATTCAGATTAAATGGAGGTGGACGGAGAGGCTCCGCGGACCGCGTGGGCAGGTTGAAATAAGGACTTCCGGAGCAAAACGTACGACACGTCAGCACAGTGGTTACCCCCAGATGATGCTGCCTTCATGGCGTGTGGGAAAAAAGGATACCCAATGATGCTGCTTTCAGTGGCTCTGGGAAAGAAAAAAAAACTTCAGCCTCAACCTGAGCTTCACAGACGGACAAGAAAAAGCACTTTTTTGGTGGTGGTGGTGTTTTGGGGGTGGTCACTCTCCAACCATCTAAGAATTTGTATGACTGTAATAAACAAAATAAAAAATAACAATAATAATAATGAATTCTTTACATTGGCTTGCAGTTTCTTATTTGTTTTTAGCACTAGAAATGGTATTGCCCTCATCTTATTTATGTGAGGTTTTAAGTTTTCATCGACCCAAAAGAACCCTGCATTCTACTGGACAGCATTTTTTAGAAGTACTACGTTCAAAAACCTTTTGCAGTTGCTGGTCCAAGACTCTGGAACACACTGCCTCTAGAATTACGTACCCTCACCAGCTTGCCTCCATTCAGATCAAAACTGAAGACCTATCTATTTAGGATGACATTTGTCACATAATAACAGTGTGTTACGTTTATCACTTATTTAATTTTTCTTTTATTGGTCCTTTATTGTTTTTGGGGTTTTTTATTAAAGTTTTTTTTTTTTTTTTTTTTTTTTTAAGTTTGTATGTGTTCAAATACTATTTTTACAGTCCATGTTTAGCATTTATTTATTCTTAATTGCTGTGAAGCACTTTGGTCATCACTGGTTGTTTAAATGCATTATATAAATAAAGATTTATTGATTGATAAAAGCCACGTTATCTTTTTCGAGCTGGAGGAAAAAGCAGTGAGAAAAGGTATGGCTTTTAACAGTGATCTTAAATTCTGAGTGAAAAGGTAAAAGGTAGACTGTTCTAGCCTAGAAATCCAGACATACCACTGGCAAATTAAATTTTTTTAGCAGGTCCATCATCGCCATCTGGGCATCTGATTGGTCAGCTTTATTGCTTAATATAAATTTATCTGATATGGTACAAAAATATTTGTCATGGATGTAACATGTTACCACAGATGGAAAATGTCATCAGGAGAGCTGCTGTGTTCTGATCAGTTAATAACCAATGGCACAGTGACTGATCAATCCAAAAGTATAGACAGTTACTGTCATCTAATCAACTTATAATAAGACATTAAGAACTCTCTCTAAGTCTTTACTTGTACCTCCTTAAGACAGTTTAGCAAAGGTTGTAGAGACTCATTACTCTTTGTCTGTGTGGTCAGATGAATTTACAAATCATCAGCAAATCAGTGAAAAGCAACATTATGCATTCACAAAAATATGGCCAAAGCAAAACGAATGAGGCCCTGAATGGAGCCTTGTGGTACCTCACAATTAAGTCTGGATGCAGCAAACATGCAAAAATGAATTGATAAATCACATTATATTCTTATTGTAACAAATATAGTTTTGTGTGACTATTTTTTTTCTATATTTTCTTTGTTCTTGTGTCAGATTTTAGATATTTAATCCTTCGTAACATTTAATTATGAATATTCCTGCCATGTGACAAGAGAGCAGTGTTAGCTTCTGGAAGGAAGAGAAACAAGAAAAATAATCAATGTAAATTTATAAGTAGTAGGTTTATAGATGATCATTTCCAAAAAACTGATATTTTCTTTGACTATACAAATAAGAAAAATAGGATTTTGGATTGTGTATTTTGTGTATACTTAATTTTAACTCTTAAACAAAGCATGCAAATGTAACATGTTTTTTTTTTATTTTTACATTTCCATAATTTTATTATATGATTATTATAATGGAAATTTTAGATCATCTAATTAAATATGCACTAAATAAGTATTATTTTCAACATGGATGTTGTTTTGCATCAAGTATAATAAAAGTGAACTTTGTTCAGCAATTCTGCATGTCACATATCATGTCACATTTTTTGCAGTGTTATAGAAATTATGCTTTCCACTGAATATTGGACTAAAATGACAACAATTAAATATTATTTAGATAATTTAATTAAAAGCACATTCAGAAAGTATTTTGTACACATGTACAGAAAGAAGAAGAAAGATATATCAAAATATTATTATATTAGTTTTTTTTTTTTTTTTTTAATGTTTGCAGAACAAATATGGCCACCTCATAAAATATAATTTTAAAGGAATAAAATATGAAATCAGATAGTTAGTAGTTTAAAATCATTGCATATAATGTACAAGAGAAACTGCACGGGTAAAGCATGAACACCACGATTCAAGCGGTTGATTGAACCCTGGACAGGTACCAGTCCATTGCAGAGTCATGAACCAACCTATGAAACTTTTTTTTATTTTTTTTTATACAGCACTTTTCATACATGTACAACACAAAATGCTCCACAGGACCACATTTCATTTCACTTATTCCCCTCATAGTGAGAAATTAACTTTTCATTTAAATTTTTATTCATTCCCCACATTCCAAGCTAGCCTAGCCGACTGTTCAGGACCTCCAACAGATACTTGGTACAGATATGCCTGGACACTGTTCCTGTTTATGGTGTTCCAGGTATGCTGTATACCCCTCTGTCAATGGTACATGCCATATAAAGGTTAATCCTTTCCACATTGGGTTCTCTCTGCTATCTCTGCTAGGTTAAGGCAGGTTTAGGCTTCGTACCCATGATGATGATGATAATGATGCATCCCCCTGACCTGCTGTCCTGGCTCCCACTTGTCGTAGCATCTTTGTTGTGGCTCATCAATCTGTAGTTGTGATAGCAAATTCCTCTTGGAGCACTGAGCAACCAGTTGCTTCGTAGTCTTTGCAGATGTTTGGTATGGAAGTATCCAGAGTCCCCACATCCTCTGCATAAAACCTCTCTCATGAGGGTTGCTTGTTAAGTAGCATTCCAATAGTCCCAAGTTTTCTAACCATACATGTCTTGTTCCAGTAGCCCGTTCGACATCAGTATGTCCTGGTTCCCCAACATCTGATGGAGACCTTGGTATTCCAGGTGATGTCTGAGCTGGCGTGGCATCATTACGTCCTTTGCTCATATTACCAAGGTAGGTGGCTGGAGGCTGATGGACAGCCCGAGGCTTGAAGCCCTGACTTGCTGTTCAAAGGCATTGACACTGCACAGGTATATTCTCTCTCTCTCTCTCTCTCTCTCTCTCTCTCTCTCTCTCTCTCTCTCTC
>JBAMYA010083024.1:0-23001 GCA_037176975.1 Arrhamphus sclerolepis | reverse complement strand
AAAGTTTTGCTACTACTTCATATATTACTACTACTGCTACCACCACCACCATTCTCCTAATGCTAATAATAACAATAATAATGATAATGCTATCACGTGTCTTATGTATTTTTTGTCTGTGTCCTAGTGTTTTTACAGAGATATTCAATATGGGATAGGAAATCTTTTTTGGACAATTTCTCACAGTTGACTTTTTGTGTGTTTCTTAATTGCTGATAGTGTTCATGAAGTAGATCTCTATTTTGACATGGCATCACCTGCTACACATGTTGTCTTCCTAAAAGTACAGTAGATGAGATCAGTCACATGAATTGACATGAAAGTGCTACTTAGCAGTGGTTCTAGCTGTGAAATAATTTTGCAAAAGTAGGGCAACAACATATTGCAGCTTCCATGTCATTGGAGTGGCTTCTCTTTGTTTTGTTTTTTTAATTCAGCGAGCTCAGCCAGTAACCATCTTACTACAGACTACAAATTTGCACCACTGTTAGGAAGTTAATGGTTTTTCTTGGTAAACACATAAGTGTTGGAAAGTTACAAGTATTAAATGGTCTAATGAAAATATGCTATAGTCCTTTTAGTGCTGGGCAACAATTAAACATTTCATTTGCGATTAACCGCAGGAAATCTGGACACACGTGCACAAAATTCAGTAATTAATTCAAAAGTATCCTATTACATACTTCTATTTTAAAATGATGCTGTAGCAACAAAAGTGCTGTTACCTTTGTTTTGCATACACTTTAAAAAAAAAAACAATGTGCTTTTTAACAGCAGTATTCCCTTTACACAGATCTCAACTTAAACATTAACATAATGAAATCAAATATTAAACCAGGAGCTGAAATTTATAACGGTGTACTAGATTTTACTTTGTCCAGTTGTTAGAATTTAATGGACTGCATTTTACAGATGTCCAATTTTGCACTTCTGTTTAATTTGTGAATTATAGATGTTCTGTGAAAAAAGCTTAAATTTTGTACAGAGTTTGTGTTTACAATCAAAATCCTGAACTAAATTAAACATCCACAAATGTGTTTAAGGATATTAATTTATCAGAGCCTTCTATTGTTGCCTCTTAAGTGAAGAAACAAAATATCCTCATGTTTCCTCTTTATTTTGGGACTCAGGAATAAAGAGATTTGATTTGCTGTTGAACCATTGGTATGTAAAAGAATAAATTAGGTTTTCGTTACTAAAACAACTGCTGCTGCACCGATGGAGTTGGCACTGAGTAAATCTTTATTCCACCGTGGTTAAAAATAACATATGCAGACTATTTGTGTGAATGCTGCTACACTGGTTTTCCACTGCAATCCATAAAATTAAACAGGTGTACTGGTGCAAACAATAAAAATAGGCTTAACGTAATAAACAGATAGGTGAAGAAGTGTTTATATGTATATTTTAAACTAAACCAATGCTATACATAAAATTAAACCAATGCTGTACATGAAGTTCTCCAGAATTTGCATTTATTTTACAGTGTGTTTACCTTGCAATACACTGTTAAAAACAACAAAAAAAGGTGAAGTTTCATGGTATTGTTGATGGTCTCAAGGGTGAGGATACAAAGCAATTCCAAATAAAATGTTGCTGTCTTGTTTTCCCAACATTGCTCAAACGCTGTATGTGTAACCAGAACAATGTAGAGGGCACATCTGCTCTTAGAACACACAGCAACACATAAATTACCTCTTCGTTGAAGCTTAAGCGTTAGTCTAAAGTAACTGTATGGAATTGTCTTGTCAATAAAAATGAAACGTGCCCTTTTTCACAACATTGTGTTTTGTGTTTGTCTTCTGTAGTGACTGGTATTATGCTAGGAGTCCCTTCCTCAAGTCTCACCTCACTGCTGACATAATCAACAATCTTTATGAGCTCAACCAGATCCAATTTGACGTGGCCGCCAGAGGTTACGACCTTGATGCAGATTGGCCAACATTTGCAAGGTATGCATTGGCCAGTTTATTTGTTTCAGTTTTCAGTGCTGGAACTTGTCTCTTTGTAGAAAATAATGATCTTGTTTTTATGAAAATGCTTGAGCTAAGAGGGACCTGAAGTAATAAGAAATTGCACATCATTTTAAAGCAACACCAATGAGCTTTTTCATGGTTAAATATCAACACAGAATATCAGTATAATTTTAAGGAATATTTGATTAGCCTTTTGCCTGAAGAAACCTGGGATAGGCTCCAGCAGAACCTTGTGACCCTGAATACCAGTAAGTGGTTATAGATGGGTTGATGGATGCATGGAATATTTGATTGTTTTTCAGAAGTGTAATCAAAATCTCCTCGTCTTCCATGACTATATGAGGACCCTGTGAGCTGAAAGTTGCAAGAATTCCTATGTGTAGCTTATGTTAAATTATTGTAATATGAAGTGCTACTTTACAATTGACCCATTATCAATCAGCCTTCTGATTGGCCCCTGACTGACCAACCAGAAAAATCATTCTCCCTTGCTACATCTGGGGCGGAATATCCGATTGGACAAAATATCTGTCTCTCATTCACAGCAATGTAAAAAGCATAGTTTTATTTTTTTTATTTGCTCGTATCACCATTTAAATCGTTGGATTATTGAACTTTGAGGGTGCAGTGTATTTTTATTCCAAAACAAGCAGAAATCTGAGCTGTACCACCAAAACAAAGTAGGCATAGGCAGCAGGCTACAATCCATAGCTACAGCCACAAAAGCGTAGGCGGAGGAAGCTCATCTCCGCCGCTTGTATCCCGGATCTTGTTCATTCAGTCATGACCCAAAGTTCATGACCATAGGTGAGGGTAGGAACGTAGATTGACCGGTAGATTGAGAGCTTTGCCTTTTGGCTCAGCTCCTTCTTCACCTTGACAGACCGATACAATGACCACATTACTCTGGTCTCTGATCCGCCTGTCAATCTCACGCTCCATCCTTCCCTCACTTGTGAACAAGACCCCGAGATACTTAAACTCCTCCACCTGGGGAAAGCGCTCTCCAGCGACCCGGAAGGGACAAACCACCTGTTTCCGGTCGAGAGCCATGGGCTTGGACTTAGAGGTGCTGATTCTCATCCCAGCCACTTCACACTTGGCTGCAAACCGCCCCAGTGCGTGCTGGAGGTCCTGGCTCAAAGGAGCCAACAAGACCACATCATCCCCAAAGAGAAAAAATGAAATCCAGTTGTTCCCGAACCCCCTCCAGCCCCTGACTGCGCAGGTCTGACTTAGTGCCAGCAATGCGAACCAAGCTCCTGCTCTGGTTGTACAGGGACCACACAGCCCTTAGCAAAGAGCCTCTGACCCCATACTCCCAGAGCACCTCCCACAGAATGCCACGACGGACACGGTCGAAAGCCGTCTCCAAGTCCACAAAACACGTGTGTGCTGTTAACTAATCTAATCAAAACATCATGTTTTTGTGGAAAACCCCCGTTTTTCAAGCTCACTACATAGTACCTGAAGTCCATCCATCCATCCATTATCTATACCCGCTAATTCCTGTTCAGGGTCACGGGGGTCTGCTGGAGCCTATCCAGCTCTCTCTGGGCAAAAGGCAGGGGTACACCCTGGACAGGTCGCCAGTCCTTCGCAAGGTGACATGTAGGCATACAACCATTCACACTCTCACTCACACCTAAGGGCAATTTATGAACACCAATTAACCTAACGAGCAGGTCTTTGGGCTGTGTGAGGAAGCCGGAGTAGCCGGTGAGAACCCACGCAATCACAGGGAGAACATGCAAACTCCACACAGAAAGGCCTCTGTGGAGGCTCGAACCAGGAACCTTCTTGCTGTGAGGCACTGTGCTGCCCTAGTACCTGAAGTGTTCCTTTTTATTAATATCCAGTTGCTGCTGGTTTTCTTTGGTACATTAATTGGCAATAAAGTAATGTAAAGACCCGTTTTTACAATGGGAGTGGATGGCAAAGATGACAATTTTGTCTGACCTAGCAACAGAAACAGAGGGGTAGGACTATGGGCGGGACTTGATAAAGGGTCAATTACAAGTAACACTTGTAGCACTTCATCCTATTACCTTGAACATTCACAGTTGTTTTTTTTTTTTGTTTTTTTTTTGGTGGCTCTACGTTTTGTGGGCCGGATTTACTAAGATCCCAAAGTGCATGTAGTAATTTGCAGACGCAATCTAGAATTTTGCGTGAGGGGTGGAACCACAGTTTTCGCTTGATTTACTAAAAGTAATTGCACAGCTAGTGGAAGGTGCAAATGTGCCCTATTTAAATAAGGGTTTTGCGTGTTTTTTTCTGGCCTGTACAGCAGTGTTCCACCAGTACGATTCAAACAACCGAACCTGCTCTTCAGGATTCCAAAGGTGCGCTCCATATTCCGTATGCAAATATGGGGCTCGTTGTATCTTATTTCTCCAGCATATGTGGTTCTCATATGATGTTGTTCCTTTGTTTTTTTTTTTTGTTCGTTTTTTTTTTTTGTTTTTTTTTTAAACATGAATGAAGATGATTCATGCTCATGTTTCTAATGTAATAAATTATGTAACACAGGATTTCACAAATTGACCCACCTACAAGCCAGCCATCTCCAATCTCCAATCCAATCTCAACTTGAAAAACACAAAACTGTTGCTCAGAATAAATGTATCATGCACTGACTTTATTTTGCTGCAACGTTGGTAATGATGCCTTTGGCATCACAAATGTGCTGCACATTCAAGCTCCTGCGGATTCCTGCAAATTCAGCGACGGTGAAAAAAAAGAAAAAGTCTCGTATGGTCTCATTCAGTGACTGCCCAGTGCATGGAAACCTAATCACCTTGGCCATCCGGCACCACATGACATTTAGGACTTCAGACAGTGCATCTGAAAAACGGGATTGGGTCATCCCAGCTGTAACAGCTACCGTATGCTGGAATGATACAGATGCAAAAAAGTGTAAACTTGAAAGGAGTTTTGTCATTGCAGGTATTGCATGATTGCTTCTCGTGGCTCCGAATCCATTCTGAGTTCCTCCAACAGCTCCAAAATGGCAATGCTGGATCAGCGATATGTTTTAATGATTGTTTCCTTGTTCATTCCAAAAATGCTCACATAAGGGTGAATAATGCTTTCTCTGTGTCCCCTTGCTTCATTTGATGTCTCCTTCTTGTGTCAATAACCAAGGCCACGCGTGCACATTACAGACTGAACATCCTTTTGGAATGTGTTAAATTTAGACATAATTTCTATTAGCAAAACTGTGTTCAGGTTTGATAAATCCCTTTGCAGGTGCTAAATTAATATATTAACACATTCTCCTCCCAACACACGCAGAATTGCGTTTGAACACCCCAATTTGTATATTCATTGCGGCGGACGTACTAACTGGATGAAGACGCGCTATTTTGCACCTTTGAAAAACGTAAACCGCAACACACACTGTTAGTAAATTAGTTTGTATGTTTTTTTTGTGCACACAGTGAGTTTGCACTCGTTTTAATACATGCAAACCTTTAGTATCCACAGAGTGGATATTTGTCTAATAGCACAACTTGTGTTACACTGAATAACATTGCTGTGATTATCAAGTAAATCTTAAAATAAAATGTGGTGCAACTACACAAACTGTGTCCTGTAAAATGAACACACTGTTAGATTACTGTGAACATGGTTTCATCCACAAATGCACTGTATCTTCTGAAGGCTGCTGTAAATATGCATTAGAAGTAATTCCCAGTTTCTGTGGGTTTATTTCAGTAAATGCGTCAGGGCAAGTATTTGTTCTGTTTTTCTATTCCATGCAAATGAAATACCACAAACACACCTTTTTCACATCTTGAAACAGTGATTAATTTGAAATACTGACCCAGTAGTACCAGGAAGAACATTAAAGATTATGTCAGCTCACAGAATTAGTCACTGAGCTAATTTCATGTGATTTCTGCTTTATAATTTGGCGTAATTAGTTCACTAAATATGTCAATGTCAGTAAAGGCTTTCAATTGACCAGAAAATGGGAATTTCACCTCAGGTAATTTTTATTTTTGAAAATGGTTATCATTTTTCACACTCAAGGAAGTTCCTTTAGAAATTAAGTCAAATGTAATCCAGGTGTGTTCATGAAATATTGTTTAGCTCTTTAAAACTCCTGAATTAGTTCACACTTTTGGTTTGTGTTGTGTATGAACTGACGGTAAACTTAAAGTGTTAAAAGGCATTATCGTTTCAGTCAATTTCTATGTGTTTGGTTTATTATTAAAAATATAATCCTAATATGTGTTTTTTTTTTCATTATATCAAAGGAGAACATTAGGAACTGGCTCATCAGCTTCCCTGTGGAAGCCTCCAAGTCGTTGCTCCAGCATCAATAGCCTGGTTAGCAGCTACTCACACTCACAGGTAACTCCATCATTTCAGCCAAACCTTAACAGCCTTTATGAAAAATTTGGCCAACTGTAACACATGTTTATAGCAACTAACCAGAGTTTTTATTGTTTGTTTTTGTGGGTTTTTTTTTCTTTAATCTACTGGTGCACTGGTCAGGCACAAGAGTTTCTCCCTATCCCAGATTTGAGTCACAGTTTGCTTGGTGAACTGGGAGAGTTGGGGGAGCCTTCTCCGTGCAGTATTGCAGAAAATCTCCGCATTCAGCTTGACCAATCAGAGCTCAGACAGCAGGAGCTTCTGGTACGGGTTCAGGAGCTGGGCAAAGAGGCTGCTGAGCTGAAAGGTGTCATTAAAGACCTTCAAGACCAATTATCAGCTCAGAAGTCTTGCAATTCAGCATCTGTCGCTGCCCAAAGTTGCCAAGAAACAGGTAATGAGGACAGAGTAAATCACCATCAACGCTGCAGGGAATCAGCTATAACTGATTTACAAGACATACTCGCAGCTGCTGAGAACAGAAATATGGAGCTTCTCTCAAAGTTAGATGAGGCTCTTAAAGAAAAGGGGCAACAAACAGCCAGTTACTGTGACTCTGCATGGAAAATTCAGGAACTCTTGGACAAACTCAAGATTGCAGAAGAGGAGAGATTGGAGGCAAAGAGAGAGGTTGAGGACAGGGCTAGGAACTCCGAACGTCTGTCACAGGAACTAAAACTAAGGGAAGAGGAGCTGAGGAAAAGTGAGGAGAAGCTGGCTGAAGTGAAAGGCAGAGCCTATGATGAACGGGAGCAGGCATTTGTGCGGTTGGAAGAGCTCCAAAGTGCAGTTGGTCGAATTCAAGGGGCATTGACTTTAAAAGAGAAGGAGGCAGGCAACTTGAGAGCCCAGCTTCAGGATCTGCAAGCCTCTCTGGAGTGCAGGGAACGGCAGGCGGAGGAACTGAGGAAGAGACTACAGGAGGAGAGGGAGGAGGTAGAACAGAGATGTGCTGTGAGTAGTAGCCAGAGTGAGGAACTCGAAGGGCAGTTGTTGGATTTAAAAAACACTCTGAAAAGCAGAGAGAAGGAGCTATCTGCCAGCTCAGAAAGGATCAAGCACTTAGAGGAGCAGTTAGAGAAGCTAAATGTTGAGAGAGAAACTCTCTGCTCTCGACTTGATGATAAAGATTTTGCGATCTGTGATGAAACCAAGAACACTGATGAGTACAAAACTCAGTGGAACAGTCTTATGGAGATGAACACTAAGCTTCTGCAAACAGTTAGGAAGAGTGAGGAGAGCATTACAGAACTAACAGAGAGCAGGGCTGTCCTGTTAGACCAGCTGGCTGCTTTGAAGGCCTCTGAGAAGCATTTAAAAGGGAGAGTAGAAGCTGCAAAGATGAGTGTGGAAGACAGAGAGAAGGTGCTTTTAGATAGAAATTTGCTTTTAGAGGAAACTCTCCAAAAAGTGCTTTTCCAGAAGGAAAAATCAGACGATCAGGTAAAGAAGTTAGAGCAGGAGAACATGGAGCTCGTGGAGGCTCAGTCCTCTTTAAATAAACAGATGGTCACAACTAAACAGGAATTGGAGTCGCTCACAACCAAAGCTGAAAAGCTGGAGAAGAACCTCACAGTTTCCCAAAGAGGTCAAGCAGAGTTACTTGAAAAGCTCCAGGACACTGAAGGAAAACTGAGAGACGAGACTGTGAAATGTAGCCTCCTACAGGTTCGAGCAGATGAACTGGAGAGCAGGAATGGAGAGCTCAATAATGAAAAAGGTGCCGCAGAGAGCAACGAAAAAATGCAGAAACTTTGTGATGACCATCAGACCTCCTCGCTGGAGGCTAAAGAGGCCCCCATCAGGCTGGTTATAGCAGAGGCTCAGCTGGAGCTCAACCTGAGGGAGATAACCAGGCTAAGGGAAGAGGTGGTGGAGCTCAGGGCTCAACTCCTGGCAGGGAATGAAGAGAGGATAAAAATTCAGGCCCTGCAGGAGGTCACAGAGACTTCCAGAGAGGACCTTCGTACATTAGCAGATCAGCTGAAGGCCCAGGTTGAGGAGCTAAACCGACGGCACGTGGATGAAATTCTTAGATCTCGGGAACGCGAGGAGGCCCTTAGCCGCGAGCGTGACGGTGAGGCACAAGCTCGAGCAAGTCTTGCTGCGGAGGTGACAACCTCAAGAGAAGAGCTGGATAAACTGAAACTGCGCTACGACGCCTTGCGTCATGAGAACAACGAATCACGGGAGGCCCTTCACAGAGCCAACACAGAAACGGCAGAACTTGGAGTACATGTGTGCATGCTCACCGCTGAGAACGAGGAGGCTCGTCTGCGGTGGGAAGGCTTGTCAGCGAGGCTGCAGGAGCTGGAAGAGGAGGCAGCTCAGGAGACAGAGAGGCTGAACATGCGCATGGAGCAGCTGTGTCAGGAGAATCAGGAGCTCCACAGTCAGCTCCATAACCACGAGGATGTGTTGGGATCCAAACAGAAGCTGCAGTCAGAGCTGAGCCAGATTCAGCAGGAGGCCAAGGATGCACAGGAGACAAGCCAGGAGGAGATTCAAAGTCTCCGGTTCAAGCTCAGCAGTCAAGCCATGCAGTATGGCAACCAGCTACAGGTGAGACATGAATAGTTCACCTGCACATGGTGTATTTTAACGTGAGTCAATGCACAATGTTATTTTGTTTTCCTGCAGTTAAGCTAGTAGTCTAGAAATCTTGAGTAACCAGATTCTGATGGTAACAAGCATTTTTGTAACCTCACATGAGGATGTGAAGACAAATGCTTTTTGTTTTGTTTTGTTTTAATGCACACAAGGCAACAGATTCATTCTCATTAAAAAATAATAATTCTGTTTGAATGCTTGCAAAAATGTAAGCTATTAAGTCTCAGGAAAAAGGGTAAAAAATCTGCAGCAGACACACAAAGCAAACATTCAGGAAGCAGCTTTTCTGTCACGACTAAAATATAAATGCCATCAAATGTAAGCACAACACTTTTTAATTATTGAACCTGTGGCTCTCGTACATCAACATTTGATTTCCATTTTGAAATTGAAAAATGAAAAATGGAAAATCATTCATATCCTTTTTCTTTTTTTCATTTTTGAAATCAGGAAAAAAAAAAGGGAGGACCAACCCTTCATCTAATTTTTGCTGTTTTACTCAATGATGGAGGGAATTAAGACACCAGAGCCATTTGTCACTCCAGTTGTGCCATCGGTAGATAGGATGGTGGATGTTCTTCATTTAGAGTTGATCGCCATGGTGCAGAGGTTACATTTTGTCAGAGGCATGACTGTCACTCAAATTGACAGAATTTTCCAGGTGCTGTCATTTCTCACTATCTCACTGCCATATGGCAGATAGTTCTGAGCAGAGGGATGTTTGAGTTCATTTAGCTGACAGGAGCAGGACAACACTTGACTTAACTTCTAATTCAGGGCTTCAGTTTTGCCAGGAGACAAAAGGGCCATCCCACTGGTTTTTAGAACATTGATGCAAACCAGAATACTTTGAATACTCAACATCAGGTTGTTTAAACTGTTTGACACAATGTCAAAAGACAGTAGCACATCTGCAATGTAAAACCACTGGACAGTGGACTGGACAAATTTTATAACCTGGATATTTTGAATGTATAGATGTCAGCAAATAAACTATTTACTGGTTAGATTTTTGTTTTGACACAAGAATCCACCTGCAGCACATTTATTTAATCAAGAGCACAGCTATAACGGAAGTCAGATCTGCATGTGTTACAATGATGGGGCAGTGATATTGATAATGCCTTTTTGTTTACATGTTCATTCAGGTTTTTCTATGAATTTGTTTTTGCCAAATTTCCTTCATGCTTTCACAGTGGCAGATGTGTAGCTGCCAGCCTGTATTAAATTATATAAACTCCTCACAGTCATTAGGGGCTATTGTTTGCGCTGAGAAATATGCTTGGCTCTAACTCCATGTTTGTTTGTTAGCCATCTCATGTCTGCATTGTCCATTTTGTGGAAATGAAACATGTGCAAAACTAGCATTTGGAAACCTGGTGTGGCTTGTCGAGTAAACAACCAGCATCCAGATACCGTTTAGCATAATCTGTAGTATGTTGTTCCTTTATTGTAGTACAGGCCCCTGGTTTCTCTAAGCTACTGAACTGTAAACATGCTTTTTAGACTGTATTATATTCAGTTTTGTATGAACTGAATATGTTTATCATCAGACCGAGTGCAAGGTCTAACCTTTGACTGTATGAGTTGTCAACATAGGTAAATTTGTGATTAATGTTGTCATCTAGAGTGTGAATCAGGAGGTACAGGAAGTGAAGTCGGAGCTGGCCACTGAGCAGGAGAAACTTGTTGACCTTCAGAACAAACTCGAGCAGCTGGAGGTGAGTAAAACAACCTTAAAAAAGCAGAAAAACATTCATTTTAAAAGGATATGTATGCAAAATATAGGCAAAATTAAATGAGGTTTGGTTTAATCTGAAGAATGTTTCAAAGTGTGGTCATTGCATTGGTATAGTGATGTCACAGCAAAAGGAATTTTGGATGCAGAAAACAAAATGGATTAACTGTGACCACACAGACAACATGAAATATTATGTTTTCACAAAGCACATGAGGAGCTCAGCTCTATTTGCATTTTTACCACTCGGATTGACAAATGAAAGCGCAAATTCCCGTTACATTGTTGTCATGTGAAGTAATTAATGTTATAGTCACAGACTAACTTATAAGGAAACAAAAATTATGTCTGTCTTTGTTGTGCTGATTGCAGGCTGAGAATCAGAGATATTACCAACAGATTGAAGAGAAAAACCTCCAGATGGCTGAGTCCGCAAATCTCCTCCTGCAGAAAGAACACGAGATAATCCATCTAAAAGAAAATTTATCAAGGTGAGTAATGTAAATCCTGAATATATTTTCTGTAAAGTTCGGTAATGAGACATTTTTAATCTTGCGTGTTTTTAGTTTTGCTTTATGTCTAATTTCGGCTACATGGTTTTGTTTTGAAACTGAAAATTGAAACTTAGAAATAACGGTTGAATGGGAAATATCACTACAGTCTTTTTATGGACATACTATAAATCTGTATACATACTGTTTGCAGGTCTGAGGAGGGCCTTGCAGCAGCCCAGCAAACCTGTTGTGAGATGGCTGAAAATCTACGGCGGCTCACACAGGACAAACAGAGCTTGGACCTCAGGACAGCTGCTGAACTCGATGATCTTTATCGGACCAAAATCAATTTGGAGGAAAGACTTGTGGAGCTTATCAGGTACAAAAGTCCTTTCAGGTTTTCTCATCTGCCTTTTCCATTGTATGTAATATATCTCCATATATATCATTTAGTTGGTCCATATATTTTCTAAGCAACTTGTGGTTCATTGTTTAAATTTGGAGGTGTATTCAAATACATTTAAATACTGTCTCCAGGGAAAAAGATGCACTTTGGCAGAAGTCAGACGCCCTGGAATTTGAGCAAAAACTGCGGGATGAGGAGACGGAGAGGGACGTCAACTACTGCCTGGGGTGTCACACTCAGTTCAGCTGGTGGCTCCGCAAATATAACTGCAGGTCAGATTAAGCTCTTTAGAACAAACAATCTACATTTCACCCTCCAATGTAACTAAGTTTAATGCATATCTGACTGCTAAAGCGCTGAAAGCCTGTGATTCAGAGCTAATGTTAAAAATTTGTAAAGGTGGTGCAAATGTTATGCAGATGTGGCCGTCTCAAGATCAGTGCTAAAAAAGTTAGAGTGACACAATTCTGATGTTTAGATTTCTTGGCTTTGGTATAAAATTGATTATCTTATACTCAAATGTAACTTTCAACAATTCATGTCTTGTTTTTTTAATGCACAAAAGTGTATTAGCTCAATTTCAAAACAGCTCAATGGTTAATTTTTTCCCCTGTTTTCCAGACTGTGTGGGCGTCCCTTCTGCTATTACTGCTGCAGCAACACAGTGAGTACCCAGCAGGGTGGCATAAGAGAACACTGCTGTGGGGACTGTTACAACCAGCACAGTGCAGTAGTTGAGCGCCACCCAGAGGAGGAAGTGACTCACAGCACACCGGGAACACCTTTCAGACGCTTGCTGCAGGCCGGCCGGGCTGTCATCAGTGTTGCAGGTGAGACACGGCCCCAGATATTCACATGCAAACCGTAACATGACTAAGGCAGTTTTACACATCTGCTGTGTATTGACAGTGTGTAGACACACAGAAAGCAGCAAAAGCAGATGATGTGCAAAAAGATGCTTATTTTCCAGGGGGAGATGAAGGAGAAAAACTGGATGATGGAGTTTTTGACATTATCACAGATGAGGAAGTGAGTGGGGTAGATGATAGAGACCCTCACTTTCTTGACACCCCCTGCTCACCTGGACATGGACAGCAGGGGGCAGCACAACTGTAAGTATCTTCCATGTCACATTCACAGTTGATGGTAGTCTATACAGTCAATAAAGCGGATTATAGCCCACAGCATGTCAGGTTTATGTTAACCACCAAAATAGATTTCTATCTTCACGTATGCCAGTGGCATGTATGTTTCTTTTACAACATACCACCTGTGATTTAGTCTTTTTTTTGGCTTAACTTTCCAGCACAGACTGGCACAAATTAGGAAATACTTTTAAAATACCCTTTTACATACAAGAATTTCTATGTGTACAATATCTGTAAATATAGATGTAGTGGTCTAACACCTGCACATAGTTGCTTAATGAATGATATATGTATTAGTGCACAAGGAACCATTATTATTATTCTTATTTTTGTTATTGTTATGCTGCTGTCATATCTTCTGTCAAAACTTAAAATTATGTGATCATCAACCACATGGATGTGACGCACCCAGGAACATCTCTTATTTGATGCCATCGCCAAGGCTGCACATATGCTCACAAAAACTTTTATAATTATGCAGCAAGACTGACATAAATTTTTATTCATTTATTTTACATTAGCAGTCTTTTTTTAAAAGCATGTGGTTTTTTTTTTCTCTTTTTTTTTTTTGTTTTTTTCTCAGTGCATCAAAAACATCACCATGACGTCAGATTATTAAAACAGTCTGCTCCAGTTAACCATCAATCCATTTTTTTGTGATTAAACAAAAAAAATGTTTAGGCATTTTGTGGTGATAATATTCAGGCTGAATTTCATGGGCCTTTGTGTTTTGTGTGTGTTCATTGTATGTGTAAGCACAAAATGATTAGCGGTGAATTAATGCTGAATCGTAAAATATCTGTGACTGTGGTTAGAACCAGCAGCACCAGTACAGGAGACATCGTGTCCGAGGATGCTGAGGACTTCAGTGCTGCTGTGCAGGATGCAGAAATCTGCCTGCTGAAGTCTGGAGAACTCACGTACGTTTCCTTTCCAGCGAATGTTACAAACATTCAGAGCATTAGTAAACCAAAATTGCATACACAGTGACAACGAATTGGGCTTTGCCTTTCAGAAGAAGTTCCTCTGATTAACTTTCCACCTGATTTCATACTAGGAAGTGAAAAAGGAAACTAATATGGGTGAATTCAAAAGTCAACTTGCACACTTCTCTAAATGTTGCTTGGTACATGACATACGTTCTATTTCACTTCTGCATTATGTTGTAGCAGTTTGTTTTGTTTTGTTTTGTGAGAATGTTAAAACCTTCAAGACGTCAGTTGTCAGAATCCATTAGCATTTTTTGAGAAGCTTCTGAGCAACAAGCCATATGCCAAAAAAAAAAAAAAAAATATATATATATATATATATATATAGATAGATAGATAGATACAATATATTCTGGACTCCACTTTAAATTAATGACTCATGCTGCTTTTTTTTTAGACACAGCCTTTAAAAACAATCACCTGAAGTGAAATAGTCTGCAACGTGTTGTCAAAGTGTCACACTCCGGAGGCCTGGTTTTATAAAGCTTTTAGACTCTAAATTCAGTTCAGTCTGAAAACTGAAAATGTTCATAGGGGGGGAAAAAAAAACTAAAAAAACTAAACTTTTTCATATGACCAGCAGTCCAAAAAGCAAGATATGCAGTTGTAAAGTGGCAACTTTTATACCTTCAATTTATTTTCCAATCCCAGCATGTTGTGAAAAGTGTCTGGCTGTTTTCCTCCTTAACTTAGTGTAGATGACAGGAAAAAATGCTGCAGTACTTTGATTACTGGGTATTCACTTTAATCCATTATTAAGGAATTGCTGACTCTCTCAGCCTTAAATATTGGAAAACTAAGTAGATCAGATTTTAGAATTAGAATATGACAGATAAAATGGAAATAATACAAACTTAAATTGTGGAAGCTGTGATTTATTTTCGTCTTTTCTTTAAAAACTAAATGGTTTTATTTGTAGTGAAAATAATAATATAAATAGTTATACAATATTGTTACTGTTTTTGTTTGTCCCGTGTCGTAGGCTCTCTGTCCACTTCATGGTGGACGACATCTCAGGGTTTGGGGCCAGCCCCCGGGAGCTCTTCATCAAGTCCAGCTGTTACAGCATCATCCGCATCACCATGAACTCACCTGGTCCCACCGTCTCCTGGACCTTCACCTCTGAACCAAAGAGCATTTCCTTCAGTGTGGTCTACAGGGAGAGCGCAGAAACTCCGGTGGGACAGGCCAAGGTGAGACCCTGACAGCTGCAGCAACACGGATGGACAGCAGTTCCTCTAAGAGATGGGCTTTGGTAGTCACTTCCATGTCCACATCCATGTTGGGAAAATAACTAGATTTGTTGTCACAAACAACAAAACAATCAGTGAATTGACTGTTACAAAGGTATCCTTACAGACCAAATGTGTTGCAGCCATAATCAAACAAAGTCAAATGACATTGTTAAAGACATAATTCATATTAATGAAGCTGCAGAATATTGTGTAGAACAGCGTGAGCTCATTGTTTTGCTTTCCAGGTAGTTAATTCTTAGTACTCGTATCATGCAAAGATATGAATTAATGGATTAATATACTGGAGTACGTTACTACTAAAGAGCCAGATGTTTCCCTCTGAAGTTTAGAGGCCAAAAAAGAAAAAAATGATCATGTCGCTCCAGGGCTGCTGGTGCAACTGTTTACTAAATATGATCCTATGTGGACTTGTCTTCACCGACTCCAGGTGGTAACTAATGTCAGTTATTGGAGTTATTGGAACATTTTGAAATGTCATTAAAGCAACTGTGAGATGCAGTAACTTTTGACAGGTTTCAGCTATTAAAGCTCCTTATGTTTATATTGATCTACCCTCAATAATATTGTTAGAAGTTATGAGCATCCTCCGGGGTGTTGCTAAATCCATTTTCTGTTGTTTTTTTTTTTCTTTTTCATTTAGTCGGGAAGGTCTCTTTGAAATTCCTATTTTCTTCCAAAGTCTTCAAGATGACAGCTGCTGAAGTAGCACTATAGCCTGATCTATAGTGTGATTGAAGAATATTATCATCCAATATGAGCAGTTTCAGTTTCATTTAAACTGAAAAAGTCTTTCATCACCCCAACTGGGAATTAAATTGTTGGAGCATATAATTGAAATATACAAAAACTGCATAGTTAGAAGATTTGGTGGAAGAGTTTGTCTCCACATTTATTATGTAAGGATTTTTTTATTGTTTGTTTTTTTTCTCCTCACTCATGCAGCACTATCAGCAGTATTTATGAAATTCATACTTATCCACAGAAAGAAAACAATCAAAAGTAGCTGTAAAGGTTCTATACACTTTCTGACATTTGTTAAGATTTAGAAGTGGATTCATATTTGAGAGAAAAAATGACCCCTTTTTGCTTATTTTGTTTTTTTTTGTCTTTCTAAATTTCTGTCCTTTGCTCTTTTTTTTAGGTGCTGATTCCCCTGACCCGCTGTAACTCCCACAAGGAGACAATCCAAGGGGAAGTGAAAGTCAGAAACCCAGGAGAATATACTCTCATTTTTGACAACTCTTTCTCCAGGTCAGCCATTGTGTGTTCAATATCTCCAATAAAAATGCTCGCTCTTCAGCACAAACTTGTTTTTTTTTTTTTTCCTTGTTCACAAACATAAAGCTTTCTTTGTACCTCCTTTTCAATAGGTTCATCTCGAAGAGAGTGCAGTATCATCTGAGTCTAGACAAGCCCGTGGTCTATGACGGAACCGACGTCCTCTGAATGGCCCAGAAGCTGCAGGTGGAACTCTGTATTCTGGGTCAAGATGTTTACACTCGTGCATCAATTCAAAGAAAAAATGGTCTGACTCTTTTGCTGTGGAGTAATGTTGGGTGTTTTCTAATCAAAGCAGAACAAAAAGTCTGAACATAATGACAGAAGCCAGTGTTTCTCTATTTGACTGTTAGAATGCACTACCTTTTATAAAAGCTCGTTTATACTGTATGTAGCATTGAGGATTGATTGGCGCAGTTATGAATATTTACATGTGAAGAGCTCGGGCTGCACGCACTTTACTGTGCAGCTAGTATGTGGCTTCTGTAGCCAACTTTGCAGAAGTAAAACCTGCATATTGGCTTTTCTAGGGTTTGAGTTGTTTACTTTTGGGCTCATCTTATAAAGTAAGACGGCTGCTGTTAAAATAGAATATAATGCTCTCTGTACAGTGACAGAATATTTATAGTTTTTATGTTGTAATATCAGTACATTGTATGCTCTTAGAAGTATAATAGACAAGCTGCTAATGGAGTTTTTGTTATATAGCTTTAATGCACCATCATTAAACCAGTTACTGTAACTGACTTTTGAAATTAGGTTTTGAGGTGCACAAAATATTAACTCTCACGAACTTCCTGCTCATTTTACATATCTTGTTAACTGTTGCCTTTCAGCAATCAGATCTTAGAAGCGGTGAATTAGCGGTGATGCAGCTGTCATAAAATATAAGTGAGAAAAACAGAAGTCGAGTCAAAGCATTAACCCAGATTTTTGGTTGTATTTGCAAATTCCTTTGCAAACGCTATTAAAATGAGTGCAGTCTTTCTGACAGCCACAGTTAAAGGTTAAATAGAATAAGCATCACTGGTGTCTGTGAAAACATAGGCTTAGAAGTGCTCATAAGCTAAGTGAGAAAGAGGGTTCATAGAACAAAATGCAAGTTTCAGTGCTTTAAATATTTACTCATTTCTAGAACCTCGACTTGAATCATCTTTCCTGGTTATTTTGCTGCAAAATGAAAAAAAAAAGATAGCTACAGATGTGAAATGATGTTTGCTTTGAAAACAAAGTTGTCATTTTGTTTGCAGGAGGATCTTTTTAATTTAAAGAGATGGTTGTTGTTGTTTTTTTTTCTTCATGCTGTTGCTGTGCAATTAGCGTTACAGTCATGAGCTGTGACCAGACTGTCACCCTAAATATAGAAGAGCTGCTGTGTGTCAGACAAAAGCAAGTTTAAATCTCAGCCTTCAAATGATCTCACTTCTTTACTTGACATTTTCTGATGCAGAACTTTTATGAAAAGTAATAAATGTTGAAATTATTCACTTGATTTCTGACTTCAAAAGACTGAATCAAAGCTGTTCATCAAAAAATTTCTTGACTACCTTTTACCTTTTTAAACCCATTTTATATTGTTAATAAAACTGAAGTGGTGAAAAAGATTTGAAAAACTCCAAATAATTTTTTATATATATCTGAATAAGACAAGTAACTTATTGCCAAATATCCTGAAGAGATATATTTGTCTATTTTATTTCTGTAAAATGGGAATTTCAACTGAAGACGCTGCAAAATGGCAGTTGGAACAGTGCACTTTTGAAAGGGCTTTTTGTTTGTATCCCATGAGCCTTTGTGCCAGTTGATCAATGATTTTTCTTTCCTTTGAATGTAGTTAAGTGTCTTTGAAGATGTGTACTGCTGGATTTGCCAGAGGGAGCTTGAACTCTCTTTTTACCTGTAAAATGACTTGAAAAAGTTTTATGAAAATTTACGTACTAAATATTTATAACATGAAGAATGTAAGACGGTTGTTTAATAAATCAGAATTGTGTGATAAAGCTGTGGTTGCTGGTCAGTTTAATCTACGTATATGCTCTATTTTGAATGGTCACTTGGTCACTGTATTATTTTAGCCGCAACAGGAAGAAGATTTATGGATGTCAGTTGCTTTTTTTTTTCCTCATCACTCAGGGTGAGTTGGAAGTGTCTCAACGACTACAGGAAGTAATTGCAAAACAAAATTATATTGGTTTTGGAGCCCAGTAGATTCACGTGTTTGGACAGAAGTTGTCTCGTGCCTGTCATCTTTTTGACATGCTTCTGTTCCTAAAGTAATGGTCAGTTATGTCTCCAAAAGTACAGGCACCTTAGAGTTGACCACAGTTATTAAGGTGAAGGAATATGTTGATCCATACGACACACTCGGGAGATTGTGTATCACGGCTGAGGAAGTTCTGGTTAAATTCCTTAAAATGGTAAAAAATATGTGGCTTACTAACTAAACTGGTTTCTGTATTGTCCCTTTGCTTGCAAGTCAGAGAGCTCCTGGAGTATGATGGTCTAACCGTGATGCCTGGTGGTTAAGAGAAAGAAGTTAAAACTGAAAATCAGAATAAATCGGAGGTTTCTGGTGAACTTTAGATAAACACGCTGATCGATGCATCAGCAGGTTGGAACTAATAGCAGAAAGCTACAAATCAAAATCTTACAATTATTTTAATGTGTAAAAGCTAAACTTTTTCAATTTCACTTCATCATATGGTTGAATTTTCTGCATGGCATTTAATTCATTTAGAGTTAAAAAAGAAAATGTACTATTTCATCACATTCTGAATCAATAATCAGACCAAATAGTCAGAAAATGAACGACAGTCATCACAAGTTAAAGCCTGACTTCTTGTTCAGCTCCAGCCTCACCAGTTACCACAGTGAAACTATTTTAATTACATTTATATCATTTTATGCCATATTAAAATGACTTAGATGTAATGATGCATAAGTCGCAGGTGCACTTTTCATTGCAGAACTTGTGAAGAAGTATCTGCACTGTCGGCTATATCACGTCAAGATGGACTCAGAGACTTAAAAAGATATATATTTTTATAGCTCAGAGAATATGCTGACATAAAGATCCTGTCATTCACATTGACATGAACTGTGTTTTATCACAAAGACTTTTTTTTGGATTAAAGGTAGAAGCTACTATAGCATAGACACTGATTAATACAGAAGAGGTTAGAGCCACATGACTGAGAAACAAATTATTAAATAAAATATTGCTATCATTGTATTGGGGGACTCCATAGTTCTGTTGGGGGACTTCAACACCCACGTAGGCAATGACGGTGTGGCTTGGAGGGGCGTGGTCGGGAGGAATGGCCTCCCTGATCTGAACCCGGGTGGTGCTTTGTTACTGGACCTCTGTGCTAGCCACAGTTTGTCCATGACAAACACCATGTTCAAACATAAGGGTGTCCATCAGTGCACGTGGCACCAGGGCACCCTAGGCCTCATGTCTTGGACACTCGGGTGAAGAGAGGGGCTGAGCTATCAACCGATCACCACCTGGTGGTGAGTTGGATCTGCTGATGCGGGAAGAAGCTGGACAGACTTGGCAGACCCAAGCGTATCACAATGGTCTGGTGGGAACGTCTGGCAGAATCCGATGTCAGGCGGATCTTCAACTTCCACCTCCAGGAGAGCTTTGACCAGATCCCGAGGGAAGTTGGATATATTGAGTCCGAATGGACCATGTTCTCCACTTGTATTGTGGACGCGGCTGTTCGAAGCTGTGGCCGTAAGGTGGTGCCTGTCGTGGCGGCCATCCTGAGGCAGCTGGTGGGTACCGGCAGGCCAAGCGGATGGCAGCTCGAGCAGTCGCAGCAGCAAAAACCCGGGTCTGTGAAAAGTTCGGGGAGGCCATGGAGGACTACTGGTCAGCCTCAAAGAAATTCTGGCAAACCGTCCAGTCCCTCAGGTGGGGGAAGCAGTGCCCTGCCAACACTGTTTACAGTGGAGGCGGAGACTGTGGATATTGTCGGGCAGTGGAAGGAATACTTCAAGGATCTCCTCAATCCCACTGACACACCTTCCCTAGAGGAAGCAGAGGCTGGGGACTCAGAGGTTGACTCATTCATTTGCCAAGCCAAAGTCACTGAGATACTTCGGAAGCTGCCCAGTGGCAAGGCTCCGGGAGTGGATGAGATCCGCCCTGAGTACCTCAAGTCTCTGGATGTTGTGGGGCTGTCTTGGTTGACACGTCTCTGCAACATTGCGTGGCAGTTGGGGACAGTACCGCTGGAATGGCAGAATGGGGTGGTGGTCCCTCTTTTATAAAAAGGGGGCCCGCAGGGTGTGTTCCAACTATCGGGGGATCACACTCCTCACCTCCCGGGGGAAAGTCTATTCCAGGGTGCTGGAGAGGAGAGTCCGCCCGATAGTCAAACCTCGGATCCAGGAGGAACAATGCGGTTTTCGTCCCGGCCGTGGAACACTGAACCAGCTCTATACCCTCCACAGGGTGCTCGCGGTCTTGTACATGAGTGAGGGAAGGATGGAATGTGAAATTGACAGGCGGATTGGTGCAGCGGGTGGAGTAATGCAGTCGCTGTATCGGTCCGTCATGGTGAAGAAGGCGCTGAGCCGAAAGGCAAAGCTCTCGATTTACCGGTCAATCTACATTCCTACCCTCACCTATGGCCATGAACTTTGGGTCATGACCGAAAGAACAAGATCCTGGATACAAGCAGCTTACATGAGCTTCCTCTGCAGGGTGGCAGGGCGCTCCCTTAGAGATAGTAGGAGCTCGGAGTTGAGCTGCTACTCTTCCACATCGAGAGGAGCCAGCTGAGATGGCTCGAGTATCTGAATCGGATGCCCCCTGGACGCCTCCCTCAGGAAGTGTTCCGGGCATGTTCCACCGGGAGGAGACCCAGAGGAAGACCCAGGACACACTGGAGCCACTATGTTGCTTGACTGGCCTGGGATCGCCTGGGGATTCTCCCAGAAGAGCTGGAGGAAGTGTCCAGGGAAATGGAAGTGTGGGCGTCTCTGCTCAAGCTGCTGCCCCCGCGACCTGTCATCGGATGAAGCTGAAGAAGATGGATGGATGGTATTGGTGTAGCAGGATATTTACAACATATTCTGAGTGGGCACGCAGAGATTTAAAACCGATTAGAAAAATATCATTTGACTTTAAAACAAAAAACAAAGTGAGAGACAAAACGTCTGAAGCAGAAGTAATATACTTCAAGGGTTTTTTGTTTGTTTTTTTTACACTTTTGGTCAATGGGTGCTTCTGTTTGTACTTTTTCCCCCCATTGGTTTAACCTTAAGCAAGTGCTATTAAGTTACAACCATAATACGATAAATGTGTATTCTGTTTTTGATTCTTTTTAATTTAAAGCCACTCTATGTAGCAGTACCACTTGTGACCACATGGGGGCAGCATTAGATAGAATTAAGTGCACGTCTAGTGGGACAACGTGGCATTACAAGGCATACTGGATTGTCCTCAGTATTTTCAGTGCATATTTTATCAACATAACAGCTCTAAATGCCCACATGCAGTGAAAAGGGATACTGCTACTCTTTCATCTACTTAAATGGACTAATGTCTCTTTTTTGAGCCTGTGTAGATTGTTGTAAAATGTTCTTATACTAAAACAATATAATTGCAATGAGGAATTTTTGGTGCTAATGGCAGGACCTGATGTGAAGCTGTGATTGCTATATTTTAGTTATATAGTATATTTTTAAATTCAAGCTGGGGAAATATTTACAGTATTTGGAAAATTAGAATTAGGCTGGAATATTAATGTTTTTGTTATTTTCAGTTCCTGAGCTATTTGTTCAATATTTGTTGCTTCTCTATTTATCTTAATGTATTACTAATGATTTTCTTTGCATACTGGTGTTTTGAAGTACATTTATTAATCACTGATTGAGTGTGAACACATCCTCAGCACGTTTAAAAAAAAAAAAAAAAAGCAACATTTAATGAATAACTTGTGCGATGTTGTTTAGAGATCAAAGGATGTGTGTGTGCCTCCTTTTTAATCCACACCCGCTGGCTTAGCATGTTTTTCTGAGCATTCAAGAGTGTGTTGTCTCTGTGTGTATATGCACGACATAAGGTGTCCGTCTTTAACGATAGTGTTTGTGTCAAAGAGGCCGCTGTGTTTCTCAAGGTTAATGATATCATTGTAAATCATGTCACATCTGCCTTCCCCTCCACAACTCTACTCTCTCCTTCTCCTCTCTCCTCCTGCCTGCTGCCTTCACTGCATCTATGATGCATACCGAGGCTGTGCACACAGGAATAAAAGCATGTCTGTCAAAATACTAATAAAGGATAGATGCAATCACACAAATGTACTTGGATCACAGATGAGACACTCAAAGGTGTAAATACAATCTTGTGCATGCATGCACAAAGACCAAGTGTGCCTTTAGTGTTATCTGTTTATTTCAGTTTGCAAAAAACTGAAAATATCAGTTTTGAAACTTAGAAAACCGATGTGTAATTTGACGTTCCAGAATCGGGAGACATTTTGGGGAACAGCCAGAATTTGAATGCATAAACACAGTGTAATGTGTACATGGAAAACAAGGGAAAGAAAACAATGACCGTTGACATGATTGTGTGTTTTAGAAGCTTAGAAAGATAATTAGGGCTTGGATGTCAAGAAATTTCCATTTGTACTCATCTGGATTAGAAGTAGGCCACAGTGAAAGAATGTACAACACAAAATTATCAGTGGCCTACTTCTAATCCAG
>JBAMYA010082994.1:0-23007 GCA_037176975.1 Arrhamphus sclerolepis | reverse complement strand
ATCTATCTATCTATCTATCTATCTATCTATCTATCTATCTATCTATCTATCTATCTATCTATCTATCTATCTATTGAGGGGGAATCAGTGGGTCAGCACCCTGTAGTGTGCTGTTTTTTACTGCTTGCTTTAGCTTCGGTTAAGCAGGCATGCATTGTCTGTAAGTCAGTCAATGTCATGTCTCCTGCTCTCCTATAGAGCTGGCCACTTTTTATCCCCCACCTTTTGTCCCAGATGAGCACCGGCGCCTGCATCTTCTATGTCCAGTCCGTGCATTGTGGATCTACATAGACACGTAGACACATCAGGGAAAGTGACCAGTTCTTTGTGTCATGGGCAAGACTATTCATGGGGAGGCCAGTGTCAAAACAACATCTCTCCCACTGGATAGTCGGTGTTATTGCCCTGGCTTATACTGGCAGTGGTCTTCAGCCCCCTGCTGGTCTACGTTCACATTCCACGAGGGGTCTGGTGACGTTGGGGGAGCCCTTTAATGGAGTTTCTATCTAAGATGTGTGTGTGTGTGACACACATTTTCTAGGTTTTACAAGCTGGATGTTACAGCATCACCCCTGGCACATTCAGTCCTCAGTGTGGGTCCTTCCCTGAGATGCTGCTGGGAACAGTTGTCTTCTTTACAGGCAGGTCTAGCAATCCGGAACTCAGTATTTCTCCTCACAATGAGACAGGAAACAAATGCTATGAAAGAACTTAAGGTTATGCATATAATCCCAGTTCTCTGATTAGCATGAGTGAGTGTCTCATCACCACAGAGGTTGTTTTGAATGACGATAGGTCAGCCTATATAAGAGGGAGGAGCAGGGCCCTCCTGACATAGATGTCACTGGTGCCAGCCACTCGTAGTGGTATTTTAGTTTCTGATAAGGTCACACAAGAGATGTTTCCCCCCCCGTAGTGAGACACTCACTCATGCTAATCAGAGAAGTGGGGTTATGTGCATAACCTTAAGTTTTATTTTGTGTGCTTATTGTATTCCTAAGAGAGTATATTCATTACTGAGCACAAATTCTCCATTTGAATGTATTGTTCCTGAATTAGCTTAAAAGAAATGTCTCCCAGAGACCTGCAGGTCACAATTACAGCACCCTGATCAAACATAATACACATACAGGAAAGATTCCAAGGATGCAGTATGAAAATGATGCAATGCCATTTTAATTATATTCTGACCACGTAGCGGCACCAAATAAAGAATTGTGAAACTTCTGCAGGACATGAATGTGTGACTCAAATATTACAACATTCTGTCAAAGTTGTTATTTTACTCAAAGGCCAAAATATCAGTTCTTTGTTCCTTGTATTTTGTCCTGCTTCTCTTCTACCTTCCTCGTCAAGTGTGCCATTCTCCTCTCCTCCTGCTCTCTGTAAAAGGATGCACAGATTTTTCGTCGAAGCCTCCTGGCATAAACCTCGAGGAACGCAAGGAAGTAGCTCATCAGGAAGAGACATCCCAGCAGCAGTGTGACTCCCAGGCTCGGAGCTGAAGTTGTCACATCACAAAGTGATGGTTCGGGGTCGAAGTACCACTTGTAGTCCCTGTGGAAGTTTGTCAGCTCCCGTGAAATGCATGATTGCGGGATGATGCAAAACGCAGGGGGGAACAACTGAACCTAAAGACAAATACACAAAAACCTGAAAAGGTAAGGAAGCAGAAAATGAGCTAACATATGGAGCTGAAGTGGCGAAGCTGTGCGCTGTCTTACCTTATAATTCACACTTATACTGGCAGTTGTAGGTGGGAAATCCTGTACCCATGGCACAATCATCTGAACTAAGTGATACACAACATGATCCAAAACTACTATTAAAGTTACTGCAATAAAGTACAGTGTTACTCCAATCACATTTATGAAACAAGATGCGCATTCCTGACTTGATATTTTGCAGCTCCTTAGACTGGTTTTATCTTTAGTCTGCTTTTCATCCCTAGCATGAAATGCTTTTGCTTTAGAGACTGAACCATTATCAAACCAAACAGATGTCAAGTAGGACTTCAAATACCGTGCAGATTCAATAATTAGTAATGCAACAAAAACGGCAGCAAGGATTCTGTTAGACAGCAGTTTGCATTGTTTCAGCATGTTCTTGGCATGTAGGAAGTTTACTTCTATGTCGCCAATCACCTTAGTGAACCTGCTTTTGACTTCTGACACATCCACATGTGTGGAATGATCTAAAGTCCTTAAGTTGTTCACAACGTTCAAATCATCTCTTTTCACTTTGATGGCTTCTGCAATAAGGTCTTGCTTGGCTTCGTTGAAGGGTTCAGATGAGTTTAACAAAGTCTTTGTAAAACCCTCAGCAGTGCACTTCAGGATGCGTGCAACCGCCCCAACATTGACTGTGATATTTGGGATGACGTTCAGCATTAAGATCATGAAAGAGGCTGAGATGAGGAGTTTACGTCCCTGTTTGGTGCAGACGGTGGGCAGGATCATTGTCAGCACACAACGCAAGGGGTGGCACAGGAAGGAAACCAGGAACATGGCCACGCTGTAGAAGCAGGTGGTCTGAACAGATGCTGCATGGTCGTATTTCAAAGTTTTGGAAAGCCAGTGGTGCAGCAGGCCACCACTAATGATGGTGAATGTGAAACACAGAGACAGCAGAGTTAGAATATATCTTCCTGCAGGAGCAGGTGTAGCGAAGACGTCCCAGAGGTAACACAGCAGAGATTTTAGAGCTTTGCTGTGAGACTTCACTCTAGTCCTGTGGGGGAAAAATACATGTTAAAAATGATTTTTCAGTTCAAAGATGAAGCCTCTTTCCAGCAAAAATGTTAATGTTAAAATATTACACATGCTCAACGTGGTGTTTCTTTGGAGTGGCATTGTATGTGGTGTTTAAATATTGTTATTAAATTACCTATAATGTATGCAGTGCATTACTTTGGATGGATTAGATGAGAAAACCTATTTTTAAGTTTCATTATTATTGATTTTGGGTGATATTTTCATTAGTTTTCTTTAGCTGGCTGAGAACAAGCAGTCAGTATTCACGCTGCCACGCCCTTATGCCTCCATGACACTGCCCTGCCATGTTACTACAGTATCCCAGAAGGGACAAACCAAACATTGACTGTAAAACATGTTTTGTATTGTTCGAGGGGTCTGTATTTCAGTGGGTTACCGCTTCAAAATTAGTAATAAGATGTCACTACAAAATTAAAAAAAAAAAATAGAATGAAATAAAGTAAAGATATATTGATTTTGTCCATTTCCTAACTCATTTGAAAAAAAATGCATTTTTAAAAGTTGTTACATATGTTATAATATGACACCTCTGACCACTTGGTGGGATTGTGGCTCTACTTTGATGGAGGCAAATGAAATGGACATTGTTCTTTTCCATAATGCTGACCTTCCTTGACTAGCAACAACCCAACAGACCTGTAATTGCCTGACTGTTTAACTACAAAGCTAGACTGAAGTCTTATCCAGACCCTTTAATCAGCAAACACCTCTGATTTTGTTTTTGCTGCCAATAAAAATTGGTTGGTTGTTGTCACCCTAAAAAGGGACTGAAACACCTTATCTGCTGCTCAGGGCTCAGAGAAAGCTCAGAGAATCCCACTTTGAATTAAACAAGTTATCTCTTTAAATATGAGGTCAACAGTTTTAGCTGGAAGCTGAGCTAAGTTAACCATAACCAGCTTCATTTTGATCACAAGCAAAATAAATCACAGCAGCATTGATCTTTTCATCTCACTCTTATTTAACACATTTTTCAAAAGTCACAGAAAAGCAAGATGGTTATTATAACTTAGTCTGAACTTATTGTAGCAGGTGCATGTCTTCCTATGGTTCACATGCGCTCACCAGAAACTCTGTATATTAGCCCATTAGCCTAATTGATAATAATATATTTAACCTGCCTTATCAGGATTGTAAGAAATATGGAAAACATTTGATAATAAAGTTCCTTTCACCAGTGTAGATGACAATAAAGTCCATGAAGTAGGCCTATGTATAACTGCTTGATGGTTACTGCTAGTAAATGACCTTGAAACTACAAATACAAAAAAGAGGAGGAAAAATTGTTATAAATTTTTTTTAAAATCCTTCTCCAGTTCCTGACCATCATGACGATACAGTGAGAAAATAAAAATATTTTTCCCAGCTCGGTGAGTTCACAAATAAATATCAAAATTTTTACAGTGCACATGTTAGAAAGCCATAATATAAGAAGCTTGATAGTAGTATCAGTAATAATAGATAATGGCTCTTACCTGTGAGGCAAATCAGCATGTTCTATGATTGACTTCATTCTCTCTATGAAATTACGATCAGAAGAAAAAAAGAAGCAACATTTGGAAGTGTTGCTGGACTGAAGGTAAAAAGGGGAACTTTGCTGAACAGTCAGTGTCATGTTGTTGTTTGTGGGCCACGTGAGTTCCCTGTGGGAACTGTTTTTGCTGTCATCTGGAGAGGCATGACGAATACAAACATGCAATGCAACACGTCCAGTTTCAGAATCAGATCCACATCTGATGACTGTGCATGTAGCTTCTGCCTAATCTGTGACCAAATAATGATCACATGCTTTTGACCATTTTTAAATTACACTTGTTTAGAACATTTTGCTCTTTACACAGATCCATTTTCATCAGTCAGCAGGTGTGTCATACATGCATAGGGGTAGAAATCTTCAAAACTAAGGGTCCTCTATTTATATCCCACTGAATCACTGCATTTCTTCCATTTTTTTCTGTCATGTACCATATATACCAGAAATAGATCGTCTCACCTTTAATTTCACCAGAGAATTAAAATAACCTCTATTTATTTTGTTGTACAGCTAAGCTGGGTCACAGTAACTTTACTGTATGCTTTATTTAATGTAACCAGCTGTATTGGTTTTTATTCATAGACATTATAATTCATACATAAAAGGGTACTAAACGCATAATACACTTGGTCTCATATGATATTCACTCAGTTTTTTTGTTCACGATATCCAGTGATTACAATATCTCATGATAACTATCTGCCCATTTACAAAGAAGACTGTTTGAAAATGTCAGCAGCAGAGTTGCTTCTTGTGAAAGTTTCTTTGACATTCTAGTTGACCATCTTTAAAGGCTACGGAAATTTAAATGCAAGTGCACGTCTGAGGGTCTGATGATGACTTTGCTAATTTTTCAGACCTTTCAGGGACTATTTTTTGTGTGACCTTTGATTCAAGCATCCTCAGTTAGTTTCTTCTTCATAGGAGGAACATGTCCCTCTCCCTCTGCACTGCTCTGAGAGAGGCAGCAGCACCCCTCTGCTGCTTGCACATGCGAAGGTTGTGCTTGTGGTATGTTAGTAGGCTGCGTGAGAAAATGTTACAGATACAGACACTGCAGCATAAAGACAACCCAAGAAGTAGCGGTGGGAAATATAAAGAGGAAGAGAAACAAATCTACCAAAGGGAGCAGTTACATTTCTTGCAGTGCTTGTCGACATTTGGAGACAGGTGGCATAGCTTACGGCGTACAGTTCACACCTACGATGCAGCAACTTTGTTGCTTTATAAATATAAATCAGCTTCAAGGCTGAAAAATGCGTGATGATGAAGGCTTCTGGAGGAAGACACACCGGAAAACTTGGACTCACTTAAATGGGCTGCAGAACACTTGTAGTTCTGCATCCAATTGCTCAGACAACTTGAGATTCTGTTGACAGGTAAATATCTAGTGCCTGCTTGAGTTTTGCAGCATTTGCTGCCATGCACACTCATATGAGACTTGCACCGCTTTCTTGTTCTATTTCCAACTCTCCATTATAAGTGGTTGCCTCTGTGTACTGTATTTTGACAAGCCGGTTTGTTACTGTGGAGCTGCAATAACACACCATTCTGAAGAAACTGCAAAAAAGGCCCGCGAATTGTATCGCTGTGTTTTGCATCTTATGACACCTGAGGATGTATCACAACACAGCACAAAAGCTTCTAAACTCCATTTAACAGCTGAGTGGAAATTAATTTATAGCTCAAAGGTGACGTGGAAAAACAGGAACCCACAATCCCTGTTTGTTGCTTTCATGTCAGTGTTTCCACAGTTTCTGAATGTCATATTGTGTCTTTCAACCACAAGAATAAGAGTAATTCACTGGGACTTTGGTTGCTCAGATGCCCAAATAGTGCAAACACTTCCTGTCACTTTTGGAACCATGACCAGAAAATGCAGTGTGGGTATTTTTTTTTGTTAAGGCTCAGAGATGACAGCATTTAATGACATGGCTCGAGATAATAAATAACACTGGGGGACTAGTCGCTCATTCTCTGTTTGAGAGCATGCCAAACCTGCTCAAGAAGCGATATGTAAATCTGTTACATGCTGATGTAAATAAGTAACATAAGACAGACCTGAACTATGAGTCAAAGGGACTGTGTTTATTGCTGGAGACAAAATCCCTTTGGAGTAGAAACTGAACTTCGCACCTCTGCTTGTCTTTTACACGCTCATAAGTGTCGATATAAAACAGAAGCACAGAGAATTCAACAAAAATGCTACATCCACTTTTGGCACAGAGACCAGCTTTAAGCTGCATTTGCACAGTTGGTTTGTTGCACTTTTATTACGTGATGCTGTGCTGTGTGAATTGGAAAGAGGTTTCAAGGCTCTGCAACACCTTATGAGGTAGCAGGAAAGATGTAACAGGGGCAAAATAAGCGCTGTGTGAAATGACATTGCAATAAAGAATAATAAGGCCGCAACAAGGTCTGAAAATTTCATGTAGATATTTAAATCAGCCCGTCACTGGGATGGTGAGAGACAGTCCAGCAGGCCGTCTGTTGTCGGTGTTCTGACCCACAGTCAGAAGACCTGGTCAAATGACTAAGAAGCTAAAGACACTCATAGAAAATAAATAAATCAATCAATAAATTAGCTACTCCGCAAACTGTGTTGCGGCAATTGGTAACCAGTGAAGCCAAACTGGATCTCCCTCCTGTTGAACTCCCTCTACCAGCAAACAGCAGCAGCAACAGGTAAACTGATGCCACCGTAAATAAATAAGTGAATAAAACAGGAGGAACTTCATTATTTTTTTGCCATCTTTTTTTTCAGAAACATGTTTTATTCAGTGTTGACCAATGTGGTGGTGTGGTGGTATGTGGTGCTGACTGAAGAAAAGAGTCAGTGAGCAGATATTTGGGACTTGTTGCTGACTATGGACTTCAGATTTGAGGAAAATGACTGTATTTATATTGCTGAACATATATTTATAACATTTTAACCACCTCTCTGGGCCATGTTATTCACTCACGCAGCTTGAGTGCTGCTTGTCTCTCTGAGCCGCCTGCCTGGATGAAGGACCACCACCATCAGCTTAACCTGTTAAAGACAGAAGTGTTGGCTTTTCCTGCCCATCATTCAATCATTCACTATATAAACATAAACACACTGTTATCTTACGTGATTCCTCAAAGGTGGAACAAACTACCAGTAAAACCACAAAAAAAAACTAAACAAAAAAAGCCCCAAAACAAATTCTCAGAGGCAGTTACTTTGCGATTTACTGTTACTGTGGCTTTATTGTATTTCCTTTGTTATAAATAATGTAATGTAATATTCATAGCCTTATGGATGTTTTATTAGTTAAAAGAGAATATGAAAAGTTGTCGAAACCCCTTGGAGAACACACATATATGTCACATATGTGGGAATTAATTCAGATGTAAGATTTCAGGTCATAAGTATGTGCAATTCTCAGCGACAGAAATACTGCTTATTTTTCTTTAATTAAAGGTTGTGTATGCCACACAGATAGGTTTGTCTGACCATGGTTTGGATTTTACTTTTATAGTTTTGCATTTAAACACTAAAGACCTTCTGCTGTGACCCTTTGCACACTAGGTAACCTCCACAGCCTGACACAAGTTAGCCATTATAGTCAGGCCTTGCAACTTCACATCGTTTACAACACTAAGCAAACACTGTAAGGATTTTACAGCCGTGTGTTCTCCGTCTGTGTGTGCAAGCTGAAACGTGTGAAGATGTGTGAAAACATGCAGCACTCCAAGCACAGCTTGTTAACATTACATTGTTCTATTAAAAACGCATTTCGCTCCGTGTATTCATTAAAGGGTAACACATAAGCAGCAGGCAGCTTCATGATTACAACACAAAATTTATTTGCAACGCCAGTTACACAAATGTAGATCAGTGTGTAACAAAATTTACACATTTATTATTTAGGATTTACACAATAGTGTTGAAAAGATTTAGAACATTGTTTTAATTATGACTTTGACGTGTGAAATATAATAGACTTGTTATAACACTACAAATGGCACTCCGCAGAGCTCAACGCTGTCGTTGCAGACTCTAAGAGCTGCTCCAGAAAACGAGGAGAATAATAACGCTGCAGTTTTAACATCATCATCTTGATTCTTCAACACTTGGAGTGACCACAACAGTTAAAAGCACGAATTCTTTAATGAGCTTCATCGTAACAAGTAACAGCAGAGGCTCCCAAAGTATTCTGGCATTTTAGTGACAGATTGGAAGTTTGCAGACACAATTTTTGTCCCTGCTTGGCCTTAAATCTTTACACATTCTATGTTCATTCTGAAACAAGAGCTTAATCAGAGTGTGGCGTTGAGCTGCTGGATTGATGGTAAGTGCATGTTAGTAAGAACGGCAGTCTTGTTGATAGGTTGAGCCCACTCGGGATAAGTGTTCAAGTTGAACATGGCGACGCCCCAAGTGTTCATAGCCAGAGAGACAGAGAGGATGCCCAGGATGTTCATGACGAAGCCAGTTTTCACCTGAGAACAAAGGGAGGGACTGCATGAGGACAGCTGATCATGAAATATAACTAATGTGTATGAGGCACAAGCCAGCGGAGGATGTTACCATGTCTTTGACCATGAGATGCCCGGATGCAAATGCAATGGAGTTGGGCGGCGTGGACACTGGCAGCATGAAGGCGTACGAACACCCTATTGTGGCAGGGATCATGAAATACAGAGGGTTCACGGAGACACGGATGGCCTGTAGAGACAATTACACACACAAAAAAATGGCTTCTGAGGAAACATACAAGTTTCAAGATGAGCTTGTCTTATGCAATGTGCACAATTTAAGTTCTGCTGATTTAAGGGTACACGTAATGATTTTCTGGCCACTTATAACATGCTAAAATAACAGCTATTTACAGAAAAACAATAAGCCTTCAGAAAAGAGGAAGAATAAGGCTACTTTATATTAAAATGGTGACACAAATAATCAACAGTGATAATAGAGACAATTTGGTGAATTCAAAATAATAAGCATCTAGCGTTTTAAGAATTCAAATTTTTATTTACTTTTTAAATTTATTGGTCTTTATTTTTGATCTTCTTTCTTTATATTTGTTCTTTATTTCTGATTTTGTTATTATTTTATTTTATTACCATAATCTATAAATAAAATCAAATTTGCAATAACAGCACTAACCTGCTCGGCAGGATTATGTCAGCGTGCAGTACGACTGATACCGAGCTCAGACAACAGGAGTTTAGGGATGATTTATCTCTCAAAGGCGACAGTATTTTAATATGACATTGCGTCACACGTTCCATGTTCCAGATCACGCACTACTAATCAGCGGAGAACGCTAAGCAGAGAGCGATAGGAGATAAAAGATGAAAAAGCTGTTTGCCATTGTTTGGCAAACTCTTAGCTGAAATGCTCTGGGATTATAATCATCCTCACTTTGCTTCCAAATGTTTGACACACGTTAAAACAAGAGCAGCTCTATTGAGGATGTGAGCAGTTAAGTGGATTTATCAGACAAAAAAAAAGGCAAAATATAATCAGTGTTGGGACGGGCAAGATGAAAAAAAAATGGTCTAAAATACCTGTAGTTCAAGTGTGGTGTAGCATAGCAAAGGTGGAGATGGAATTTGTTTGCTGCACAAAAACCTGACCTAATGACTGCAAACCATACGGAGCACATTATTGGTCAGCTTCACAGCTATGTGTCAAGTGTAGTTCTGTTGTCATTTGAGAATTACAAGTTGTGAATTAAAACCAGAGGTATCTGCATGGATCAATATCACCAGAGATACAGAGAGAGGGGAAAACTGTTTTTATTTCAGTCCAGGCGCACTGGTCCTTGAAACAAAACTCACTGATTCACCGATGTTGTATATTCTGTAAAGACCTCAATTTTTCTTTTTTTTGTGTTTTTTTTTCTACCACTGTGTATAAACATTGCAAAATGCAAAAATAATGATTAACAGAAACAGAGATAATGTCCAAAAGGCTACAGACATGAGAATATCTATAGGTTGGCTTTAAGAAGCTGTAAGACTTAAAAGCAAACCTAAGACTCAAAAATCAGGTCAGCAGCAAACCGAGTTCACTTTCTTCACATCATTTGTTCCCACAAACTTTATAACTGAACCAAATGGTTTATTTCTCTAAAAGTCTTTATCAGTGTGAATGCACTGATATAAAATCTAGTGTAATTTGAAGCAGCTACATATTAATGCCATCTCATCCAGGAGCAACAAGCTAATTTTATCCCATTGCATATTATTATAGAGGACCAGTCTTACCAGTTCAGCAATGACAGGTAGAAATATGATGATTGTTGCAGTGTTGCTAGCAAACTCCGTGAAACAGGCCAGAAAGGCAGTTATCAACATCACAGCTGCAGCAGGGGGAACTTCAGCCAAAGGCTGGAGGTGGCCTCCGATCCAGGAAGCGAGGCCAGACTCCTGCCAAATGTCAAAAGATTGAAGTCGAGGTTCAAGAAGTCACATCACAACATAATAAACCAAACACAGAGCAAGAGAAAAGAACTAAGCCAACAAAAAAGGAGAAGAGTCATTTGTCATAAGCCATGTTAACCACTGAACCACTTTGTCCAGTGTTTCGGGAGTTGTTCTTGAATCAGTTTCTTGCTGATGAGCATTTAATACACACAACACATGGCCAACTTATAAAAGCACAAAGATCTGAAGTGGATGCATCCGTACCCGAAGCTGTAAGAGGTTACTGATTAACAGCAAATAAAGTCTTTCTTTCTTTTACAATGACAACAGAAGGTTACTAAACATACACTACTTTTCCACATGTGATACTGAGAGGTGGCATATCGAAACATTCACTCTGGGCACATGTTGTCCGGCGAAAATCATTATTTCTACAAAAGATCACAAACTTTGACAAAGTGTGAATGTAATAGTTGATCTTTTGGAGCATTTACTTTTACTTTTCTTAATATTGTGGATTCAAATGGTGTGTCCGTGGTGTGGTAGGTAGAGTCAGTTCCCCTCCAACTGGAATGTTGCCAGTTCAGTCCACAGCCTTGTCATGTGCCAGTATGCCTGGACAGGACACCGAACCACACACGACCCAAACTGCAAGCTACTCATAGTACCGATCCCAAAGCCCAGATAAATAGGGAAGGTTGACTTAAGAAAGGCATCTGGTGTAAAACCTATCCTAAATCAATATGCAGAACATGGTGGCCTGCTAAAAGGGAGAAGCCACAAAAGGAAGATGAAGATGCAAAAATAAATTTGGTCATAAATTATCCGGAATTATCAACTTGGAGTAAAGAAGTTTTGCAGTAATGTTTATTTTTTTGTATCATATCCCATGTCCTCTGCACTATACCTAGACAACCCTCCCTTGCACTTCCAGCGGTGAGAATGAATTTCTATCCTGCAAATGCGAGAAAATAAAAGTTGTCTGAAATTTCTGTGCAAGATTTCCAGCGTTCATGTGCGAAAACAGATGAAAACTGTCTTTGTAATGATGACGTAAAGCAAATAATCAATTAAAGACATGAATAAATAAATAATAAGAAAAAATAAAAAATAAAATTGGCACGCCCTGCAATCTGTCAGGTTGTCAGTCACATGGTTGTCTGATGTTGGAACTTTTTTTTTTTTTTTTCAAAAATTTGTCCCCTTTATGTTGCTTCTGTGTAACAAAACATTGGTCCATTAGATTATAAGGGAACATAAACACTTTACGATTAAGACTTCACAACACTGAGCAGTTTCTGACTGTGGCTGCAGTGCAAAGCTCCCCAGGGATAACGACTTACCTCACACGCTTTAGCCATTGCAAAGCCACCTCCGAGAAGCAGAATGATATTCCAGGGAACAGTGTCCTGGACTTTTTTCCATGAGAGGAGGGGGACGTAAGGGGTGTTTAAAGCTGACGGGAAAAAAAAAACACACCATAAAAAGTTATTCATCTTAAAATATCTTTGATATTATAAATCACCTTTGACAACATTAAACATAATTAACCTCTGGTAACAATCTGCTATTTAAACAAATTATTTTTGTCCTTCAGAAAAACATAATTTGTACATCTTGGAGACGATGAAGTCAGGTTTCATTCTCTTCTTTTGCAATATTTGACCCACATTAAGTGGAACACACTGAACCCAGTGATTTGTTTTGTTTTGCTGGTGTCCAGTGGTTTATTTGACCAGCTGAACATAAGATACACACACACACACACACCCACACACACACACACGTGCCTCATTCCTTCAACAAACACAGGGTTGTGTGACCATCCCTTCACAAAACAGAACACTAAATTACATTCATTTCCTGGATACTTAAGCTGACCACTTTTCAAACCTCAGTTGACACATTTTTTGTTGTTGTTGTTGTTTTTCATTGATTTACATTTTGATGACTTGCTTTTTTTCTCCCTAAAAGGGAGGCCAGTCCCCACAATGCAAACCATGTGAACAGATCTATGCTCCCGCAATGTACGTGATGCAAATAACACATACACATAAACCAAAATCCCAAAGTGTGAGTACATAGCTTTGAGAGATTATTCTAATCACAGAAACAGAGAAAGTACAGTCTCACTTCCAGACAGGAAATTTACTAAGACTCACTAATCTACATTATTAACATTCCTCTGCTTACTTTCTGTATTTTGCAATAGCAAATCTAGAGACAGAGAAGGCATAAATCTCAGACAAATATCTGGTCATAAATATCAACTTCTGACCCATCTTGATGTGAACCACAAGCTCCTGCTAACCTGCTGCTTGTCTTTGTTGTATCTTATGCTTGTTAATGTACTTGTGCTTATTTACTTGTCACTGACCTTGTGGGTCAAACCACCACCTCAGAGAAGGTTTCTGTGAAGGGAAGAAGAACAATATAGAGACAATGATCACACCAGTGACAGCATCTGAGACATACCTGAAGGATAAGAAGAAAGGGATAAAATTAACAGGGAAAGGCAACTGACGGCTATCAGCCAGGATTACGTGTAGCGTTTGATTCTCAGTGTCACAACTGCTGTGTCTTTCTTACCCTTTTTTAAAAAACACTGACCAGCCAGTGACAAATTTGGGGTCTCTTGTGAACAGCAGGATGGCGAACAAAATAAAGAAGAAAGCGATGGAGCCCTCTGCAAAACTGAAATTGAGTGTGCAGAGAAAAGAAATAAGCGAAAGCCTCCTTCACAGAAATGTACTCATTCAGCCTCGTTTGCATGAGATTAGAAGACACGAGTCCTCACTTTATGGGCCCGAGTTTTCTGTAGTCTTCCTTGATCATAGCCTGGGCTCTGGCTTCCGCCCGGGCTCTATGGTCATTTTTTGTGAAGCACAACCTGAATAAAATGAATAAATATTAAAAAAAATAATAATGTGACAATTATGACATGCTGAGGTGAACTTGCTGTGTTTGAAAAAAAATGGTATATATTCTTATGGTTATGATATCAAAGTCAGTCTGTCAGTCAGTTACCTTGTATTTAAACCTCCATAGAGAAAAGAAATCCATAGCCATCCAAAAACCAGGAAGAAAAGCATGAGCGGGAAGGAAAATGCAAACCAAGAGCCAAAGTTGATGAGATCGCAATCTGGGAAATAGCTACATAATCACAACACGATTGCTGTCAGACAAGAGCTGTTTTCAAGTACCAAAGTCAATTCTCTGTTTTAAGTTGAAGTAACCTTTTCAGCTGTCCAATCAGGATGAGGTTCGGTGCGGTGCCTGTCAGTGTGGCGGTCCCTCCAATACTGGCTGCGTAGGGAATGCAGATCAAGAATCCTTTCCACACTTTTAACTGATACTGCGACTCTGATTGGATCTCCTCAGCTGTCCTCACGTCCGTCTGCTCCACTCCGTCCATCCTTATTAAGTTTGAAGAGAAGCATCATTATTTTACATGAACTGGATATTTATGTGACCCAAAGGTCTTCTTGATAAATATAAAGCTGCACCCTCAAGTCCTTCATCACAATTTCAAATAAAGACTTCAACCAGATGAGCATGTTTTCCTTTAGTCTTCTACAAAAACAGAATTGAAAACAAGTCGTGCTTATTAAACAAGTTTACTGTTCATAGTGTGTATGCTAAAATAAACAGTATCATGGCTGCAACCTGTGCTTAGCACACAGATATGAGTGGATTCCTCTGTTTTTCTTACCCATCTATTGACAGCATTTGTTTTTCAGACGGCTCTGATGGCAGTGAATGCAGCTTCATAGAGGACTGACCTGAAAGAAGTTGATACACATTTATTTTTAATTTGCTGACAGAAGTACTGTACAATGAATCTATTTAATACATGACTTTAAAATGGAAAAGCAACATTAATCGATAACTATTTGCATTCAGGAACTCAGTGTATTGGAAAACTGCTCAAAGTTCACACATTGGATTACATATTAAAAACTCATTCAGACAAAAATAAAACAGCGCAATAAAGCATCTTCAGTGTTTGCCAAGACAGCGAGTAAACATGATGTCTTTATCCACTGTAAACATATATTTACAGAGTTAATTTTGTGTAATAAATTGCTAATAAACCATTCTGATAACATAGCTCAATAACATTAAACTCCTTACATAATACTGTGATTCGTGAGGAGTTGTGCTTTTTTGTCCATTTGAAAATATTCACTAACTTTTTTCAACCAACTTCTCAGAGATGAATGTTTCACCATTAAAGTCACTCATTACTATTATCGGTCTGATGCTGGAAAAATCCGCTAAAACAGTTACGTTGCAGATCCTAAAACCTACAAGGGTTAATGATACTGACTGCTTCAGCATGCAGGTTTAATACTTCAGATGCTGAACCGATTTTTGATTCACAATTACACATCTGGAAAGTGGTGGCCCACTAATTCCTTTGATTCTTTGTCAACAAAGCAGTGAGAAAACATGTACCGTTTATTACAGCACTCTCATGCTCCTCGGGAGATTTGCACTTTTGCTTCAGGGTCTCCAGGTCACCGAACAGGCTTTCTAGAATGGCATTCGCAATGGGCAGCATCATAGCTGTTGTGGCAGTGTTGCTGAGCCACATGGAGAGGAAGGACGAGGTCAGCATCATTCCCAAGATGAGCCTGTGAAAAGTTCGATCCAGAGTCTGAAATCGGTCGACACTGAGCCCCACCGTGTTGGCAGCGCTCACCTCTAAGCCTGTGAAGACTCACTGATGAAAATGTATGCAAAGTGTAGTATAGATTCTTTCCCAATGTCCGTCTTTATATACTGGTGTTAAACTAGGTTTTTCTCTGTCTGGCAAACTTTACTTAACGAAGATTAAATCGTGGCTCTGTTTGACTTATTTCTGTGTTCTTGGACAACATTAGAAGTGCTAACTGGTAATGGAGACAAGTTTGGGAGTAACTCCATTCAACCCCTCTCTTTTGTTGACTGCACTTCTTCTGAGGACTGTGTGGTAGCTCAGTGCAGCCCATGTTAGAGGTACAGCACGTACAGTATGACTGTTGGAATAAAATATGAGGAAAATGGATAATTTCTTTATGATCTGGGATGTTACAGTACCCTGTTAATCTGAACTTCACACTGAAATACATATTTGGGTGCCCCCAAACAAACTGACATGAAAAGAAAGTATTTTTTTTGCTTTTTTTTTTTTATTACATAATATGTCCCACTTTACTGAAAGTTGACTGAAAGTTTTGAAGACAGTTTCTCACCAGGCTGGTTTCACTCCAACGATACTTAGGACCTTCAGCGCTATTCTGCGATGCAGGCCCCACTCCTCGATAGATGATGCCATCACAAGCCCACTAAAGAACAGAAAGTTGGTTTCAATGAAGTACTGAGGACAAACTTTTTTGGCCGGAAGGATTCCCAGCGTTGGGAAGAGGCAGACCGGAAGGATGGCTGTAACAGCCAGAGGGAGGGCCTCTGTGCACCAAAATGTAGCCATCAGCACCACCACGTACAGGCATTTTCCCTCCTGGAAGAAGAACGATATACAGTCAGCCACAAAAAAACAAAAAAACAAACAAACAAAAAAACTAATAGTGACTTCACAAGCCCAGAGAATCAAATAAACTACTCAATTTCATTACACAGATGACACAAAGTGATGCCTTTTTAAGAATGTTGATGCAAACTGCTGTATGTCAGTGAATTGCACCTCTGTGTTCATCTCATTGGAAAATATTTTAATGTGTTTGCTCTTCAAACGAGACCTATTATGACCTTTTTTTTCTGTGTGATGTTCTTTGGTCACAATGCCACAATGCCTTTTAACATGTTTTTACAGCTTTGTTCACAGCAGTGGGTTTTAGCGGGTGGAGTCAGATACTCGACTCCACCACTCTTCACTGCAGGGTGTCCATCTTCAAAAATTGGCATTATAGCTTTAACCCTTTCTCCTTTCAGGGAAACCAGAGAATTCTGTGTGGTGTGAAACTGGGTAAAAAGAAAAGATAGAGAGTCTAGATAATCATACTCTGATCTGGGTTTGTGATGTCACAGAACACTGCAAAGCTCTCCATGACTGACAGATTTTCAGACTCAAGCTGCACAAAACTAAGTGACAGTTTTCTTCATACTACATCCCATTTGCTACAAATTTACTTTAATGACAGCATGAACAAAATCATAATTAAATGTCCTAAATTTTCAAGGTAAGATTTGTAGGCTATCTCAGAGGTGTGAGCTTTGTTTTTAAATTCACTGTCTAATAAATCAATAATTCCATGGTGATATCATAAAACGTTATATAGAAATCAAAAATCTCAAAAGAAATAAAACAGTTTAGAATATTATGATGCAATTAGATTATAATGTCTGGTATTTTGTATAACAAGATTCTTACTTAGAAAACATTGCATTCTTGTAATATATGCATAATAAATAAGATGGTCATGTTTTTGCCTCAACGTGACAATTTAACTTGAAAGATGAACATGTAGCTTAAAACCACTCACCTTTTCTGGTAGAGTAAAGAGTAAAGGCAGGAACACAAGTGGAGTAAGCAGGAGGATCAGCTGTTTGTGGACACACCACAGTTTCTTGGACAAAACCGATATTTTCATCCCCTGGGTGAGGTTTTGAAGCTCTGATCAGGAAAAAATGATCCACAGACTTACTGAGAAGAAACTTGTGAGGCAGGACTTTGAAGCCTGTGCGCAGAGAGATTAACCCCACACTTTGCTACAGGTTAACTCCCCCTGTAGTGGTGTTGGGATATATTTGCAGTTTGACTTTACGTTGGTGTCTGTTGGCGTACACAGCCAGCTGTGTTGGGAATATTTCTTGCCTCCGGACTACGCGGGCAGAGCGCTTAATACCGGAGGTCTCCGCTTGGGGGCAGAATGTCACAGTCAGAAATACACTCGTGTAGTCAATAGGTTAATGTTTTGTTTTTGTTGCGGTCACATTCAAATAAAACTAAGGTAGCGTCTTTTGGAGATGTTATGAATCATAAAATCAATGTCGTCGGGATAGGAATTTGTTTGCCTTCTGTCGCCGATGTGTAAAATTGACAAGAAACACCGACAGTGTTTGAAAGTCCACTTGCAGGTGCTCTGGTTTACACTAGCGCCACTAGCGGTCGAGTGAATATTGCAACTCGCGAACGACTCGCGTATGACGGCAAGTAGCCTATATTTCAGGCAGGATGGTCAGCTCTCATTCAGGTTTCTAACTGGTAAGCCTCTCCCACCTGAACAAGAGGAGTGTGGAATCTTAAGAGTTATTTGCAAGGTTATGCACACAGTGAAAGGCTGCAGCAGAAAATACCTGGGATATCTGCAGGAATGTAAAATCTAAAACCGAGGCACTACTGAGCTACTGCACATCCATGTCAAGCCTGATTTTTCATTCACTGTTGACGTTTCACAAGCAAATTAATTTAGATAATGCACTCACATTGAAAAAACTTTTTTTTTCTTTTGAAAAAAAAAAAAGCTGCCTTTCTCTTGGTAGAAAAAAAACAGGAATTTTTTGTCACTGATGGTTAGTTTACACACACATATATACATATATACACACATGCAATATATATATATATATATATACACACACACACATATATATATATATATACACATAGAAAAGCCTAAAAGGTTGCCTAACTTGGCTGACTACACATTTGTACATTGATTTAAAATTAGATTTATCTTGTTTTGACTGTCAGTATTTATTTATGATTATTAAATGCTGTCTGATTTTTCCATCTTGTCAGTGGAAGTCACTGAGAAGGTTTTCTCTTTCTTTTTAATGACATGGAATTCAGCCAGTAAAGGTTTGGATGCAAAATGATTACTTTAGCTATGTAAAGATTCCACTTTAATGAATAAACTATTCACTCAACATGAAAACAATTAATTTCAGGCCAAATTACTGTGAAGAATATAACAAATATCAATTGGTTTTGAAAGAGTGGTGTACTGCAGAAGTTAAATAAAAGAAAAAAATAACAGGTGGACTGGTACTTGGAGAAGAAGGTGAAGGACAATCAATAGAATAAAATTAGGACTGACATCATCACCTCCCACCCAATCCCCGAAGTACTCTCTGCAATAAAGACAAACAAAAGTGAAAGCTTTGCTGTGAAGTCAAACTGGGCCAGTTCAATTCAGTTAGAATTCATTTAGGTCTAAAAGTGTGTCCTTTTCTTTCTTCATCCATTATTCTATATTAGCTGTATATTAGATCATTCTAGCAGCTGCCTGAAAAGAGGGTTACTGATTGCAAAACTACAAATCTGATTCGAAGGTTGTCTTATGGTGCTACATACAACAGTTAAGCCCCATTCCATTCCATGGATTTTAAACTCCTTAACAAACAGGACACAGAGGGTCAGAGTTCATGGATTTTTTTATCTGAGAGGGTGCGTGTTCTCAAACTTTGTTATTCAGTTTATACACTAACATATGTCGAAGCACTTTTAACAACCATTTTATTTTAAAGTACACAGATGGGACAAGTCATTGGACAAGTGCATCCTTTAAATACCTGGGGACAATCATTGACTCGACCCTACACTTTAAAGAGAACTGCACAGCTGTGAGCAGGAGGGACACTAGCGGCTGTTCTGTCTGAGGAAGTTGTTCCGTTTCCATGTTGATAGGACCATGATGACTCTTTTATCGTGCTTTTATTGAATCGGTTTTAACCTTTGCACTTGCAACATGGTTCAGAAACCTGCCCCTAAAAGAAAGGAGCTCACTCAACCAGATTATTCAGTGGTCAGGTCGGTTGACTGGTCAAACACAGCTGGGCTTGGAGTTGCTGTACACGAGCAGCTGCAGCGGCTCACCAACTCCACCTCCAACGATGCCTCCCATCCCTGCCGCTGCCATCAAGACGCAGATTCACAGTCCTGAGAACTAGGACCACACGCTACAGGAACAGTTTCGTCCCTGCTGCTGTCTCCCTCTGAAATAAAACATGACGCACTTTACCGCTGTATTGCTTGAGGTCTACTTTACTATTTATTCATATAACTCTATTTTATTAGAAACCCTGACCCTGGTTTTAACCTTTATTTATTGCTCCTTGCGTGGTGGGTAATATCTACTTTTATTCTGTTCAGTGAACACTGAGTACCGGCCGTCTATGTCTGTCTTTGTGACATCTTCACCTGTCCTCCGTATCTGTCCTGTGTCAATTAATGTCTGTTAATAATGTGTGTGTGATGCCTTCTCCTTTGTACTGCAAAACAGATCTACTTACGGGTACTAATGAAGTCAACTGAACTGAACTGAACATTCACACCGCCAGTTTGTTCTGTAACAACTTTTATTTTATGTTGTGTGAAATGCTGATGGAAAGGTGTAACATTTGCTTTCACTCCCACTGGGACCCAGTCTGCCTTGGAAGGTACAAACAAAGACGAAACAGAGGCGAAACAGGTGCTGCGTGATGGCAGTGTGGAAATGTGTAAGTGGGGTGCAAGAATGGGCTTAAATTCCAGGAGATTAAATTAGTCTCTCATGGTGACAGTGTGATAGAGCTCATTGGGCTGCTGGACACTGAACCTGAACAAGCACTGACAAGCGTCACCAAAGACCCAGCAGAAAAAAAGATTACTACAAATGTGGAGAAGCAAAGAGTTGGCAGGCTGTACTGTGAAGTTTGTTACATGACTGGGACTGCTGGCTACTACTACTAGTAGTTACTAGCTACTAGTACCGCATGCTACTGCTAGCTATTGAACTGTGTTGCAATGCTTAGCAACGCAGAGGAGCGCAAACCAGCCCAGAATCCAGCAGAAGTCTTAGTTTGCAGAATGCTGTAATGCTTTGTGAAAACACATACTAGGGAGGGAATTTTATACCTTCTTGGGATCACTGAATGCCCAACCGTATAGTTCAGTTGCCTGTTAAAGTTTGTTTATAACTTTTCTCTGCCATTGCAAGGGACTTTCCACACAAAGGTAATGTGATTTCATCCATTTTTACACAACAATGTTCATTATTTAATCTTAACAGTTCAAATACTTATCTGATTAATATCTTTGCTCTCTTTAGGAAAATAATATGTAGTATATGACAGTTTGGGTCAGAAATGATTCAGTGGTCCAAAAGTATCAAGCCTGACAGATTTGGACAGTTGGAGCCATTTGGAGGGCACGGTAGCAGGTGGCAGAGACGGCCAAGGAAAATCACAGTTTGATTCTCTGAAATGATGTCCAGCCGTATCAACACGTCCTTGAACATGGTGGCGACCACTCACATGTCAGAATCTGTCTGATGTTATGGCAGTTGATAATGCTGATGGTTTGTATTGCATATAAACCAGTCGTATTTATATTGCATCCATTCCAACAATCTATGCTCAGCAAATTACATGAATCATGTAAGATTGCAAATTTCAAAAAATTGCCTCAAAAAAACATTTAAAAAAAAAAGATTGTAGTTGTGGATGTCAGTTTTGCTTTCTTTTTCTGTACTCCTACAAGAGTAATATGATCTGTAATAATCATGTATTTTTAGGTTTGGCATTCAACAAAAATGACCCACTGGTCAGTTCTGAACTCAGAGAATGATCTTTCTGTAAACTGGCCTTAAAAGGTGATTCTCTGCAATACCTTCATTAAAGTGTTGATATGTGCTACAAACGAATCATAAAAAAAAAAAAGAATTATGTAACTGAACTGCATATTTTTTCCTTTGTGGCTCGGGAAATCCCGAGAAGGACCCAGCAGAGTAGGCATTTAAGGCAACCAAGAGGTGACCCTAACCCTAAAACTGAAATATTATAAACAGTCTTCTCAAATGCGTTGGTGTCAGTTTGGGCATATGGTTAGGATGCCCCCTGGACCCTTCCCTGGGAGATGTTTCCAGCATGTCCAACTGAGAGGAGGACCCAGGGCAGACCTAGGACACGCATCTCTCAGCTGGCCTGGGAAGACCTGGTACCCTTATGGCAGAACTGGAGAAGCTGCCAGGGGGAGGGAGGTCCAGGCCTCTTTGTTTAGGCTGCTGACCCTGCAGTCCTCAACTTGGATAAGCAGAAGTTATTCAGTTGAACTGAATTTTAAATATTCAAAGGGAAATTATTTTTCAAATTATTAATGTTGAAGCATAAATTGTGAATAAATAAATAGAATTTTAAAAATGGCTTGGTGGCTAATAAACACATTTTTATGTGATGTGACAAACTCAGCATACATTTTTACTTGAGCTCTACACACCGTTTAATCTCATCTTGATGAGAAAGGACTTTCCCCACAGGATCAGGAGCACTTCATCATAATTTCCCTCAAATCACCATGTCATCTCCGCAGGTGTTGATAAGAGAAAGTGTGCAATTAGCGTACTGTTCTATTTCTCCAGCGTCTACTTCTACAAAAGCCACTTGTGTTTTGGTTTCAGGTCAAGCTCAGGAGGATGTCCTCACTATTAATAATTTCCCTCTCTGTGGAGGGAATCAGTTAATGGTGCACTAGTGCTTTGAATTAATTAGATGCAGCTTTATGGGGAGCAATATTCCTATTTGAATAGCAATGAATTTTAAGTAGTCTCTTTTTTCTTTTTCTTTTTTTGCATGAGCTGTGTATACTCAGGATTTTTTTTTTTTTTAAATTTTGCCCAGCAGACGCCCAAAAGCGAGCATTAAAACATTTTTTTTTGGTTCAAAGCCTCCAACCCCCTGGCTCCAGGCAGCTCCAACACAGTGATTAATAGCGGTCTATTAAGTAGGTGTAAATGTTGGCCACACATGACTTCAGTTTTTGGAGGGCACTGGACTTAAATCAATACCAGAGTTTCAATAACATGATGTCAGAAACTGACAAGCAGCAGAGAGCAGTAAATCAGATTTTCAGCGTAGCCAACTGAAGAGGTGACCTGCTTCACTGCGACGTTTAGTTAATGGATTTTTAAAAAGGGGTCTTCCAGTACTGTGCTGCATTCCAGAGATGGGAATGTGTACATGATGTGGACAGAGTACAGCACGAGCGTTCAAGAGTCATTAAATCACTGTGCATGAGAAGTCCTATTTACTGTCACATGTCAACTCTAAAATTTTACCTTAGTGTTTCTACTCTATTTCTTTTTTACTATCATTAGTTATTCAGGAGGGGGAAAGACAAGAATGACAAGAAATTGCCTTAGAGTAGCAATTGTTGCAGCACATCAGTCTGAAAGTAGTTGTAAACCCATTCCAAACAATATGAAGCTCAATAGTGTGAAGGGATGGAGAATTTGTTGTTCTTCCTTCCCTCTGTCCTAATTCTCCTCATCTCCTTCTTACCCAGCTGGCCTTTGGCAGGAGGGTCCCCCTAAGAGC
>JBAMYA010082976.1:0-23010 GCA_037176975.1 Arrhamphus sclerolepis | reverse complement strand
TTTGTGCACAAATTGTTCATTAAACCTTTTTATAATAAGTTCATCTCTCTGGTGCTTTTTGGTAATATGAAATTTTGCCACAACAGAGACAAAAACCGAATGTGTCAATCCCAGCTGTCGAATGACATTCAGAACCAAGGACAGCGCCTGTTGTAACTATTCGAGCTGATGATCTACCTGACGGGACAAATATAATGGACGATGTCAATGAAACTTTTCGTGTTGTAAACAATGATTTGGAAACAGATGCCCAAGATGAACAGTGTGATAACGTGCCGGATTTAAAGGATTGCACAAAGGGGAAATCACAACTGTACGGAGATCAGTCAGAAAAGCAAAACCTAGGAAAATGTTCAGCAAATATGATGTTTGCTTGTGTATCGTATTCCATGCCCTGTTGCCCAGCACAATCTGATATGTACTATTACTCTGCTCCAGTTTGCACATGCTAGTTGTGAAAAGACTGCGTACAGATAACACTGTCAAAGGACCACGATACATGACATGATACTGACTTGAGACTATTAGTACAAGATGCCAGAGTCATCTCTTAAAGCAGGGGAGAGTGTAGTAGGTTGAAAATACCTCATTTATAGTTTTGTGTGAAACAGACACCCCCTCAATTTTTTTTAAATTAAATGTTTCTTGTCAAGTCTTTAACACAAGGTAAATTGCACAATACACATAAGACACTTCCACACCACTAGAGAGTGCTGTAGTGCTCCTGTGGCAACGAGAAGGACGACACAGGCGTAGCTTCAAAAGTAAACAAGCTGTGGCCTGACTAACAATGTCTCCTCCGCGTCTGTCCACAGCCGCACCACACTCTAGGTTACACAGTCTAACCCTAGCTGTGTGCCATTTGCTACCGCACAGCTTCCCCTAGGGCTGGCACCAGTAACATTAACATAAGATTTATCTACAGCCACCATAGCTCTGGTGCCTTCAGTGATGTATTTCTTTCTAATTGGGAATAAAACTCGCCTCCGATCAAGGATCTCCTTTGGAAACTGATCGTTAACGCTGTAATGCTTTCCACGCAGCTCTCTAACCTGCTCTTTTTGCTTATACTACTCAAATTTGGCTACAATTGGCCGAAGGCCGCTTGTTATCAGGCTTCTTACCTGCCAGCCGGTGAACACGATGGAATGTGATGTTTTTTATTGCCTCACTTGGGAGTTGCAGTTTTACTTACTTATGTTGGAGGAATTCACGAACCAAGGCTTCGACATCCTCTGCTCGTTCTGGGATCCCAGAGACAACAAGATTGTCTCGCATGCCCCAAGCTTGAATGTCCAGGATGGTCTCCTTCATTTTTTTGTTTTCTTCGGACAGCTGGGCCATCCCATCAGTAAGTTGTTTCCCGGGACCCCTGGACTGTGGCGGACTGCTTAGTATAACCTCACTCATGTAATCGTTTGAATGATTGATGATTTCAGTGTGTAGATTCAGTTATTTCCACTGATTTTGAATGTGTTGAATGATGCTTTCCTTCCACAGGTGATCACTTTTGATTGTTACTGATGATGTCTTGGATGTCAGAGACCTTGGGTGCCACAAATTGTATTGCTATAATTTTCCTCAGCATATTAGTTACTTTGTTGTGATCAATATTATCATATATGATCAAAAGGGAGGCATGTGGAGGAAAACCTACTAAATTATACACTCTTTATATTATGTTATGTTATACTGAAATCAGCACATCATATTTAATTAGGTCACTAGTTTTTATGATTATTGTGGTTCATATACAGTATATGCAATTCTCTTCTCAAGAATCATCTGACACACACACATGGTCAGCTGTAAGTCAGACTGACCTAACCTATGGACCACAATCTTTCAGGCTTTGGTCCATCTTATCCACCATAGGTCAGATAGCCTAGTTCTGCATGTAATCAGGAGACAGGATGGACCTCCTGGCAGGACCCAAGGTCTTCTGATGCGTCTTGAGACTCAACAAAGACAAATATGCTTTCCACAGATAACAGAGACAATTGTTTACCATTCGTCATCCTGTAAACTATAAACAATATAAAAGGTCCTGTTCTGAGGAATCTCCTCTGAGTAGTCCTGCTGGTGTCCTGTACAGCTGTGTTGACTGTTCTCCTTTTTGTGCACAAATTGTTAGTTAAATTTTTTCTTACAAAGCTCATCTGTCTGATGCTCACTTGTTAATATAAAATTTGCGTTTGTATGTAGCCTTCTTGCTCATCACTTTTCTACAAACCAGTAGGACCCAACCACTGACTCTCAGCGGCTAAGAGGATTGTTTTTGGAGGCTGCAGTATTTTGTGAAAAGACAAGAAAAACTCCAAGGCACTCTCACCTAACAGACGTTAAAATGCCTTTATTGTAGCAGCTTGGTTACAAAGACCATTGAAAAACTCTGACGCATTTCGGCAAACAAGCCTTCTTCAAGGAGTCAAACAGTTCTCACAGGTAAGGAGAGATTCTTAAGGTCTAAATCCACCTATCACAAACGACCACATAGCAGAAGTGCTGATCAGGTGACCAAATCATCAAACAAAGAAAAACACTACAGTCCAGAGGGCTGTTTCACAAAAGTAGGATAACGGATTAAGCTGGATTTTCTGGATACCCTGGCTGAATTAAGCCTTGGTTCGGTTTCACAAAGCAGTAGCACATAAATTACCATGGTGACATATTCTGTGCAGCTAGCCTGCTCCAGACCAGGCTAACAGCCAGGCTTAGTTAAGCCAGGTGCCTCATCTGTTCAGTCTGTGGTCACGCCGATCAGAAAACAATACGTTTTGTCCGTGAATCCGTTTTCTTATCTGTCTGTTTTGGAGTTTAAAAACAAAAATCAGCCTTCAATAATATACCACTGAGTCATTTTGACATCCAGTCAAGTACTATTATAATTATAATATTACAATGGTTATCTTGATCAATTTTATAAGTATCCATATGGGCATTGTTATTGTTTGATTATCTTTCAGAAGACGCTGTTATCAGAAAGGTCTGTAATAGACGATCGTGTCTGTTGAGAGGATCAGAGAAATGACTGATAAAAGAAGCAAAGGCGTCAGTCAAGTCAAGCCATACAAGTAGCTCCAAACACCTGTCATCCTTCACAATGCCCAATTTTGAATGACGCTGTTGACGATGAAGCACTTATATTGAGAGGGGCTTTCAGATGAGAGTGTTTCGGGACCTGTTGCCAAGTCCTCTCTGGTCCAGTCATGTTCATACTGTATAGCTAAATATTGATAAGATGTGTAACAAAAAAGAATAACATGAATGAATCCGCTGTCAGATTCACACATGACATTATAGACTTCTACTGTTCATTTATAAGTTTAAAGTTGTTAATTTGAGCAAATGTTAGGTAAATCCTTGAATGATATTTTAATGTATGCAGCGGTTACAGACTGTCAGTGAACGCACCAGGAAAAGACGGATCATCAGGGGACAGACTGAAAATCTGTGTAACTGTATGAGACGCATGTTACAAGATTCAACCAGTAAAACGACATCAACTCCAGTCCAGTGTGATTATTTTATAAGCATGCAAACACTACAAATATGATTATAATGTTTTCCATTAAGAGTAGTGGTTAGAAAATGTGTATTTTAGGCTATTTATGCATTCAGGCGATCCGTTATTGTTTGATATGCCCTTTGTTGCTCATTTATAATAGAACCAACGTTTCCTTTCTTTAGTATGATGTGCTTCATTTCTTCACCAGCATTTGGTTTCTTCATCAAAAGATATTGCTCATTTGGTGAAAAGTATGGCGCACGCAATCTGTAATCGATCTCATGGTCTTTTGAAGAAACCTGTGTACGTGCATTTACCTGGATTACTTACACCTGGATTACTTACACCTGGCTCAACTAAGCTGCACCTCCTGGTTTGGTCTTTGTGAAACGGATGAAGTCAGGATGAACTGATGACGCTATGTCAAGCCTGGGTTTATCCCTTATCCTGGATTTCTGAATCCTACTTTTGTGAAACAACCCTCTGGTATCTCCTCAGAATAAACAGGATTAAGCCCCCTGCTGTCTGAAGTCAACATCTGCATTAGGATTCAATTCAAAACGAGCTGCTCATGAGCCAAAAACTCAAGTCTGCTGTTGAGCTTCAAACACCTGAAATCAGAAGGGAGTGCTGCCGTTCTGTCCTTCAGCTTCCTGTTTCTGAGAGCTTTATGTGGGACATTAAATGACTTTCTTTTAACTGTTAAAAAAATCCTTTTCCTTCAGAACAAGAAAATGTTTTCATCCTGCTGTTGAAATACTTTTTACCCCCATATAAGTCATGTTTCAGTTGTCCAACAATCTGCGTAGGTGAATAATTTATGTTTGTTATGTAAAAGCATCTTCTGGAGCTCCAGCCTTTGATCATGTCTTTCTTCTGTTTACATGAGACTTTATTAAGCATTTAACAGATGGTGCAGATGGAGGATGAAATCTTAAAATGGGTTCAAAGTGGCTAGGAGGAGCAGATAAAAAGTTTACTCACTTGAGCTTCACTAGAGCCTGAACAGAGGGCAATGACTTAATATTGGTACTGTGTTGTGTATAGTGTGTAAAATTTATTTTATCTTTTACATTTTTATTTACTTATTTTTACGAAACCTTGAGAGTTTGTTGGAACCAAATTCCTTGTTTGCTTGCACAAAAATTTCCTGTTTGCTTGCACAAACCTGGCAAATAAATTTGATTTTGTTCTTTGTTTGCATTCTTTTTTAAGATATGAAAAGTAATGATGGGCAATGAGTGAAAATTTTAATCACGACTGATCGCAGAAATCAAAAATGCGGCCAGACTCGCGCAAAATTCAATAATTTGTTGATCAATTCAAAAGCAGCGTATTATACACTTCTATTTTAAAGTGATGCTGTAGCCAGAGAAGCGCTATTACATTTGTTTTAGAAACACTTTAAAGAAACAAGGTGATTTTTAACAGCAGTATTCCCTTCACACAGATCTCAAACATAAGCAAATCAAATATTAAACCAACAAATAACTAACTCATTTTTAAAATGTTCAGTGAAGTAGATGCCATTTCCTGCAATCTTGCTGTTTCAGAATCAGATTCAATACTATAAGTCTTCATTGAACTAGTCCAGATATGTATTAGCGTACTTTCAAACCCACTGCTATGGCTGAGTTCCTGAAATTATTTTGACACAATTTATCCCGAGCAATGATGTTAGAGGTGCATTTTACTTTAATTTCATTTATTCTTTTCTGATTTAGTTTTAATTGTAACAGAAAATGCCTTTGTGCCAAGCAGTGGTGACACTCAAATCCTCAAACAAATAATAATTTGTGACATAAACATGCTTTAATACTTTAAACATGCTCTAGATTGTGAGTTTGAAGTCAGTGATGTCTTTCATGAAGTTTATAAACCTGCCTCCAATTTGCCCTCAGGATCAACCTCCTCTGAGAGATGGAGATGGATTAAGGTTGTTTTTCTACAGAAAACTTAAATAAGTTTACTTGAAACAATAGAAACACCTCTGGATATTGAGACCCTGCAGCTGTTCATGTTATAATTTTGAACTATTGTTGAAAAGTTCTGTGGTTTCTGACTCAGTGAGATGCAGGTAATGTGTAGAGGGCTAAAGCAGGCATCTGACACACAGAGAAAATACGCTCAACAAAAGCACTGACTAAATCTAAAGCTACTGGGACATTATTTTAGGATAAATATCTTCCCTTACTTCCAGAAATCCAGTGTGTCATAGCCGATTCCCTGCTAATTTCATGAATTCATGACATGATGTCTTTACCTGCTAGCCTCAAGGAGAGAAAACTAAAACTAAATTAATTTTACCAGCAATTCTATTTGTTTCAGTTAGTTTTATATTATTTTTAGTTTTTATTTTGTTTTCATTTTATTCAAAAACTTTAATTTCAGTTAACAGAATTATTTTTCACTGTTATTTTCAGTTTTAGTCATCATTTTCATTAACTGTTATAATGCTGATCGTGGCTAACAAATGTTAATAGCTATCATTCCATTTGGTCCTTAAGTTTGATTCTCGGTTTTTGTAGACTTACGTAAGTTGACCAACTGTTAGCATAATGACTTACTAATGACTTACTTGCTAAAGTTTTGAAAGCTAAAGTGTTGTGTCATTTGAAGTTTTGTAAATTTTGTTAGTAAGCAGTTCTTTGTCCATTAGCATCACTGCTAACAGATGCTAACAGCTAATAAATGTTAATGTCATAAGCTAAAATGCTGTGATTGACAGGCTGGTCTCTGTCTGTTTTGTGTTAAATTTTCAACATTTTTCACACTATTTTATTTTATTTCACCTGTACAGATATGACACATCAGTTCTTCAACCCATCTGTAAAAGAATCAAAAAATAAAAACAAGCAGACACTGAAGTTCTTGTTCTTTTTATTTTTTTCTGTAATATTATTCATCCTGCTGCATATTTGCGATGACGTTTTTCTAATATATGATGCGTTACATGACAGTGTGTCAGAAAGATGCGAACATCAGCAAACGAAAAAAACAAACAAACAACAAAACGAAACAAAACATCAAAACATTTCAGGCTTCTGTGTTTCAGTATCAGTTCGTCCTAATTTCCCGCAAGAGGCCAAACACTTCTGGACTTCTGGTGGTTCTGGTGGACATTAACAGAAACAGCACCTCCTACAGGCCTGGCGCTGAACAGCTTCCAGATAAAGTTTCAGAGTTCAGTGGGTTGAAAGGCTTTTAAAGCTGAGCAGAAAACAATGCACACACCTGCGTTATCAGGTGACACATTTAATGTCAGCAAAACCAATTTCAATCATTTTTCTCCTTATTCTCTCCCACGGGACATGAATGCACTGTTCTCACATTGACAATCCCAGATGTGCTTTTTAAAATCATGTCTCCGTGTTTCTGAGTTGTACATATTCATGAGCCCTGAGCTCCGCTCAACTGCAAGCCCTCAGGAATCTGACCAATTACAAAACGCTTGTGCCAGAACAGCAGATTGTGATATTTTCTAATACATGATTATTTTTATACATTAATTTCTATGAAAAAATACCTGTGTGGCAGTGACGAATGAGATCAGAGCCTCCTTGATCCCGCCCACTACTTCCCCACCTCTGTTTCTTCTGTTTCAGCGATAGCACAAACTACAGTGTTTTCACCAACTATTTTTGTTGGTTTCTCTTTGTCACCGTGCATCATGATAACAAAGATTTTCATGACATTTCTTACAGAGACTTCCTGTTGGCTGATGGGAGGCAACCGAGTTTCCCAAAAATCCTAAATGTAATGATGAAACTCATAAGCTGCCTGTAATGTGAGCAATTTGTTGACAATTTTCTTTTTGAAGCAACACTGCAAAACTTTTTCCTTAAAATCCCTCCTAAATTTTATTATTAGTATTTGTATTAACGGGAGTATTAGCCTGAAACTGCACAACATAACTTTATAGTCCATCCCAGAATTCTGTGAAAATATGTATCACATTACAGCATCGCAATAACATCAACAGCGCTCCTAGTTAGCTCTGTTAGCTAGACTATAGCCGGTTCACTGTTCTTTGTCTGGTCCTGGCAGAAGTACAGAAGAAACTATGGAGACCAAATTTTGTAAATTTAGTTGAGCTCCTCTTTATCTGTTAGCATCACAGCTAAAGGATGCTAATGTGCTTACGAAAACTGATGTGCCATATGATTCAAGATTTTGTACTGTAAATGTTGTTGACAGGCTCTTCTTCATCTATTAGTGTCATAGCTAACTAATTCTAACAGCTAACAGATACTAAATTTCCCGATAAGGTGCTGGGCAAGAGAGAATCTGTCCTTTAGTATAATAGTTAGCAGATACTAATAGGGAAAAGATTGTAATGGTCTCTAAAGTGTCAAGACATAAAACTCCACCTACTTACTAACATATGGTCATGGATGCAAATGGATCCTAAGATGTTGGAAGCTAAATTTATCTCAGATGTTGGCTTATATTTTTCATTCAGGTTTTTGCTATTCTATGATGCAAATACTTTACTATTTTTTGCACTTTAACAAAAGAAAGGCAAAAGATTTCATAGTTGCGACACAAAGAACAGGCTACATTTCAGCAAACGTGCTGTTGTCAAACTAAAATCTCCTTCAGCTGTCATCTCTGTTGGTTCCTGTGAACCATTTTAACCACTAGCATCACCGCTAATGGAATTGTAACAGCTAACACATCCTAAAAGATGTTCTGAATTGATTTCTGACAACGATCCGTTCTACTTAAACTATAATTTACCAAGCTAGTTTTGCTTTTTTAGTTTGTAAATTACTTGAGTAGACATTTGTTAATTGGCAGCTAGCATCACGGCTAGCAGATGCTAATGGTTCCTAAGTTGTTAAAAGCAAAATTTATTAGCCAGTTTAGTTTTCACAGTTTTAATAATTGTTATAAGTTGTGTTTCTGACTACTTTGACAATATCTCTAAAATGGATAGGCTATATAACAGCTAGCTACAGGATTTCATCACACGTTGCTGGTCATACTAGACTTCAACTGGTAAGATAATCCATCTGTACCACTCTGTAATCTGTTAGTAAAGATCAACTAGTGGCTTGTATTTATGACATCAGAATTGTAGGAGACCCCCCCACCCCCCAAAACAGAAAAAATAATTCAATCCTTCGGCAGTGTTGCTTTCCATTTCTTTTCACTAATAAATATTTTGGGTCATTTTTGGGAAACCCGGCTGGTAACTTGTGAAAGGAATTAAAGGCTTGAGACCAAAGAAAAGGAAGGATGGAGGGCAGTGTACCGACTCAGTCTGGAAGTTATGATGCCTGATTTTTCTGTTGAATCCAGCTGATTGAAGTGCAACTTATTTTCTTTGATTTTAACAAACCACATCCAGCATATTTGTAGTATTTTCTTTCATAATTCTGAGTCTAAAAGTTAATATATATATATGTACTACTTAGCAGTACAGTTAAAGGGCTGATGGCAGCTAAATGTCATGACTCTAGCTGAACTTAGGTTATGACAGTGTTCGGTAGTCCAGATGTGGCCCAGAGGCCCAAAGAAAGTGCAGATTTGGTCCATGTTGGTGGATACGTGGCAGAGTTTAGGCAGCTTCACTCATCCTGAGTAACAAACAAATATGGAAGAAAGAAAACTGAAGACTGAAAGCCAAACATACCAGGTAATTACTTTCTCTTCTAAAGTTTTCTCATTAACACTGTAATAATTAATTTAATGTAATGTAATGTCTATTTTATGCTGGAATGATTATATGGGGTAATTGTAAAAACATATTAACCCATGTACTGTAAATGAAAGCATGCTTTAAAGCAATCACATGACTGCAGTAGTGTCCAGTCACCATGCTGGAGATCTTTTTTTTTTAACAAATGATTGAAAAAGTTATAATAAACAGTGATCAAACAGTGAAATTGTAGATTCACCAAAAACACCTGGTCTTTACTTTGGGTCATGAGACTCAGGAAATCTTTCCAGCAGCCATGTTGAAACATTGTCTAGACATTAGTTAGCTGACGCTAGTGGCATTACTTTATACTTAAAAAGAACAATATCATATAATCTCATCAGGAACACCAGTGTTAATTTCAAGTTTAATTTAAATTAAACACTGGCTGTGAGTGTTGATTTCGACCTGCGCTAAGTTATGTCAGCTTAAGCTGCTTATGTCTATTTTTAAATAAAAATCAAGACATAAAGTATATATACATTTGAACTTCCAGTCAGATAAACTTTAGATGACAATAGAAAGTTCTCAAAGAACTTAAAGTTCCTTTTTATATGACAAAATTATTTTTTTGTCTGATATTTCTGCTGAGTTGGTTTTTCCCACTCTTTTTCCACAGGAAACCATAGAAGCTTACTGAGCATGTGCAGAGAGCCTGCTTCTGATTGGTGAAACAGAGATTGTCACATTTTCCCTGAATTCTGAGTTCTGACTTTCTTTCCCATGATTCTGAAAATAAATGAAAATAAATAGGATTCTGTCTTTAACTTTCTGACAAAGAAAGTTAGAATCCTGAAAAACTCAAAATTCAACAATGAATTGTCTATAATGAAAACCTAAAATTCAGAGACAAAATGTTGAAATTCAGAAAAAAAGTAAGAATGCTGATTTTCTCCCCCACAATTCTGATTCAAAATGTTAGGATCCTGACTTCAACCTCAGAATTCAGAGAAATAACAAAAAAAGAACTCAATTTATTCTGAGGAAAATCAAAATTCAGACTTTTTCTTGGAATTCTGACTTAAATATTACAACTCAAAGATCAGGAAAAAAATCTATGATTATTTTATAATTATGAGGCAAATAAAAAAAAATCACGTTCATAAATGTTGTCTTAGAATTGATTTTTTAACCCTCTGAAATTTTTTTTTTTTTTGTCATACTTCTAAAATGAAAAAACAAAACAAAGCAGAATTTGTACTTTCATCTCACAATTCTTAAAAAAAAAAAATCATAATAAAGGAAAAAGAAAATCAAAATTCAGAGAAAAGTACGTAGTCCTGAATTTAATCTCAGTTTTCTAATAAAAGGTTGAAATTCTGAGAAACTTTAATCTTTATATAATTTTTAGAATAAAAATGTAATTTATAGAAACTCAGAGAGAAATATGGATTGAGTGTGTCAGTTTTCCAGACCTCCTCAGCTGAAAATACCTCTTATTGTCTACACAGCTGACGCTTGGTTTTCTTGACTTTTATTTTGTTGGCTAATGAAGCTCAGATGTTGTTGGACTGAAGCAGTTTTCAGTTTTACTGGGCAGTGCTAAGAGGGGCAGTGCTGAACCTGCTACAAAAGCCTCCCATCAACCAACACCTGAGTGCACCACGGTGATGAAAGACACGAGCATCTGCAGCTATTATATAGCTGATTTCTGAAGTCTCAACCGTAGGATTGATTGTATGACTTCCAGACTAAATGATCCAATGACGCGGCATCTCTCTGGCAGAATATTTGTTGTATTTGTTTTTTCCTTTGCTCATAGCAGCTCTGTTTACTGAGGTGAAGAAAACTCAGAAACCTTACGGAGGCTCCGCGTATAAGGGGCTCCGCGTATAACAGGCTCGGCTCACAGCAGTTTGTAGCAGATGAATTTTTAAAATACTTTTTTAATTAGTTCATAAAGAAAATAAAATTATAAAATTATTTAACTAAAGTAATTTAAAAATAATAATTAATGACACATCATTAATAAGAAATAAAAAGATTTACATTTATAAAAATGTATAGAAATTTAATTTATACTGGTATGAGATTGGTACTCAGTATCAGTACTCAAAATACAGGTAACAAATCTCAAAATAAACCCTCCAAAATCTAAGAGGTTTTGGACATCCATCACCATTGCTTGAAAATATATTCTAGATTTATTGGAAATTTAAGAGCTGAATTGTGTCAATATTGCGGCATATCTCTTGGGAAGCCAGCTAATGATTAATCTCCAGATTATCCTCAGAGTATCTTGTTTCTGAAATTGACCTTTGTATTGCTGGTTAAATTCAGAAGAAATTTAAAAAATTTTCCCCATTAAGTCAATAAAAATGAACCAATCAGAAAGCTTGTGAATGCTGATTGGGAATGATGTAATCGGTGACATCGTCTGATCACTATGTTTGCCCTTACATCTTGAAAATGGCTGGCTAAATGAAAGTGGGCTTGGCCATACATACCACCATCTGGCTCTTCAGGATGTCTGCTAACAGGCAAGCAAAAAAATAGAACCAATCAGAGTTCAGCTGGCTTAAAGCGTGTCAGATGATTTGAAACAAAACAAACAGTTCAGTTGGTTTGAATGTTTTTACTGTGTTAGTGTGACGCATCCTTTCAAATATCCTGACAGGGAGATGCCAGGCTCGGGCCTCTCTTCAGTCCAGTTCGGACCAGGTCTCAGTTACACATCTTTGTTAGTGTCTCCATAAATAATTTAAATTCCCAAAATATCTGCGCTGCTCTGCTTGTGGACAGCAAATCATGAATTATTTCTGCGTACAATGTCTCCATGCTGTGAGACACAAAACTCTCCCTGTGAGCGGACCCTGAACGCAGCACGAAGCATTAACGACACCGACGCTTCAGCTCGGCCCTAAAACATGACCAAATTCAAGCTTTGATCAAGACCAAGACTGTTTTCTTTTTTTATTTTTTGCTCTCACTTTCTCAGTTTAATATATGTTAACATGCAGTCCATATTCTGGACAGCAGGTGTCTCTGCTGAGGAAATGACACGTCTACAACATTGACACTAGTAGGAGTGCGTGTTTATGTGGTCTGGGCAGATAGCCTACAATTCAACAAGGGGGCGCTGACGAGCTGATGTACAATGAATGGGAGTCAATATAGCTATATGCCTAAAATAAAAATTTACCTACACATAGTTATAGGTGGAAAAAACACCCAGAATTTACTGTAATAGGGGTGAGAGGCAGGCTTTATGTGATGTAGAGCGTCAAAGAGACACAACTGAAAAAAAACAAGATAATACCAACAGTCTTTAACCAGTACTCCTGCTTCCTGCAACTAAATTTAAGAAAATTTTGTCTGGATGTAGCTCCAACTCTGTCACATGGCTCATTTCTCTGACTGGTTGCATGTCCATATTATGACATCAGGAGGCATTTTGTTCTGGTTCGGTTAGCAGATCTGAGTCACTGTGTGGTCATGCATTACATCATGATACATCTCATATCTGTGAAAATACATCGTGGGAGACAAGTGTATGTAGTTAGAACGACTCCCAGTCATTTTGGACTATCTTGTGAGAACCCCCCCCCCAAGATACTGCTCCCCTATTGTCGGATTTACACTGTACAATTTTTACATTACTAAGATAAATTCAAATTGCATTTTTACCACGATTGCCTATCTTCAGTCTGACCCAGCAGAAATTGTATGGTGTGAACGCAGCATTAGACTTTCTCTCTAGAAATACTTCATTCAAACACAAACATAACTAAACACTTTGAAGTAGTCCTTTTTATTTTTAGTTTTTTTTTTTTTTTTTTAAGTTATTGTAACAATAATAGTATCATGATTAGTATTGATGGCCGTACAGATGCTTCTAGAAATGCTGGCGCCTTTTTTCCCCACCAACTAAAACACCACCAGAGTACCTGGTGTTCCAGGTGATGCGAAGTTTGTATAATTTTTGAACCAGTAAATGGCTGGCAGGCCAATAAAAGTTAGCTTAAAGCAGCAGCGGGTTTTCCATGAATCTCTATGAACAGATATCCGATTATTAAAAACATCTTGCTTGTAGTTTGTTGTCTTTAATGTGAACATTTCTGATCAATCATGCTTGAGCCACCTATGAATGCATGCACATACAACACATGCGACACATCAGAAAACAACCTGGAAACTCTCCGCTCTCGCCTGATTTACTTTAAAAGTTTTTTTTGTTTTGTTTTTTGTACATTCAAGCAGTCGCCAGCAGACAAACAGGAAGTCAGGTGATCGTTATGTGGATTTCTGCTGGCTACACAGGAAGACAGTATCAATCACCCCCCTCCAGGAGCATAAACAGGTTTCCGGACTGTTCTGACTCGGGTTGTGCCTCTCAGACTGCAGCTCTGATCAGTTTATATTCCAGGATGCACTAAAATCACCCCGCATTCATTCTTGGTCTGTTAATTCCTGTTTTATTTTCAGTCAACATCATGCATTTAGTTTCTGTTTTATTTTTGAAATGTTTAACTCTTACTTGATTTGGTTTCACTTACATTCTCTTATTCCCCTCATCCCAGATGGGCAAAGTTGTAAGTTCCTTAAATGCGATACCACTGACGGCCACTAGATGCTGCTCCAATAACGCTGATCCAAAAAAAAAAAAAAAAATCAACAGAATGCTGAGTCATTATGCTGCCTTACAAAGGTCAGCAGTCGTAACTCAAACTCTGGACTGAAGAAAGTTACTTTTGAAAAATTAAACTTTTAGTCATCTTAACTGACTTCAGTTAGATGAGCATCATAATTGTTTTACACATACTGTTTTTTTTAGAATTTTAGAAGCAATGAATTACAACTTCCACGTTTCTCTGAAATGATGAGAATTAATTTCATATTTGGCAACTTTTGAATTTCACTGGTGCTCAATAGAGCTAATGTGATTTTATTTGAATAATGCGCTCAAATGTAGTTTGTACTGGTTTCTGTTGCTATCACGCGCTCAAGCAGCTAACTTTAGCTGGCGATTTGTTTGTTTTAAGCTTAGCTAACCATAACAAATTGGCAGTTCTCAAACCTCCGGCAAGGTTTGTCGTTCATTTATAAACAGCACATATTTATAATAATGGGTTTCATTCATTTCAGTACTCAGGTTTTTTGGATTTTTACTAGTTAGCTTGTACTTATTTATATGAAGCTAAAATTGCACAAATCTTTTTTTGTTAAAAAAGAAATAAATAAAAACCTTAACACCTCATTTCCATTTGCTTCAGTGCACTCGTGCAATATGTGTGTAATTAGCAACTAATGCTAGCTGCAAATCCTGATGCTAGCTACCACTGGACAGCCGAACAGCTAGTGAGCAATTTCTTTGGAAAAATGACTTTTCTTCATCTAACTATGAAGTGAAATAGTCTTTTTCCAGGCAGTTCTGGCAACATTTGGGCCTAATCTGGGCCACTTTTGGCACTTATGGCTCATTTATGGCACTAGCAAGTGCTGTGTGGGCCAGATGTGTTGGGTTTTGGTATGTTATGCAGCCAGATGTGTCGGGCTTTGGCACATGTTATATGAACCAGATGTGTTGGGTTTTGGTATGTTATGTAGACCAGATATGTTGGATTTTGGCACATGTTATATGAACCAGATGTGTTGGGTTTTGGTACGCTATATGGACCAAATGTATTGGCTTTTGGTATGTTATATGAACCAGATGCGTTGGGTTTTGGTATTCCAGTCTGGGCTTTTCAAGGTTCAATTTAGAGAAAATTTAGTTCCATCAAGAAAAGAATCCTCTAGATTCCAGTACAAGTTTGACCTCTGACCTCCACATCAAAACAAACGTAGCATTAGTGCATTATAGCATTAACAACTTTGCCGTTGCGGTTGTTTACAAGATTTACACGATAACGATTCACAGAACTAGATAGCCCACCGGTAAATTGGTACCAATCAAATAATAATTCACGTCCACTCAAGCAAATCGTGTAAAGATACTGTTTATTAAGACGTCACGACACGGCACTAAAGAACGCACTAATGGGACTGAATAGCTGATGAGGAATCTCCCACTCTGATTCTAGAGTTTTGATCAGTACCATCAATACCAGGAAGGTATCAATCCAGGCCTAGCCGTGTCTAGTGGATATGTGGCCTGGTTTATTCCCAGGTTACGCCGTCAATCAGAGCTGAATTTAGGACAAACATCCTTTGTGGTAGTTCTCAAACGGATTTACGGAGGGCAAATGGAAACGAGGTGTTGGTTCTTGTTGGGTTCTGTGATTATATTTTATTTTATCTTTATGAAGGATTATCTCTGTGTGGAGAATTTAATGGCTGACAGAAATGAGCTGAAGCAATGGCAGGTTTCAAACGTGCAGAAAAGTGATTTGTAGTAAACAGACGGTGTTGTCCTGCAGTGACCACACAGACCGTCAGAAACCAGCAGGCAGTTCTGATGACCCCACCCACTCCCCTCCCAGAGGAACCAGTCCGGTCCAGTCCAGTTTGATCGGCAGTGTCTGCAACAAAACCCGCAATAAGTCCCCGACTCGTAAAAACACAAGAAAACTGAAGTTGATGTGGCAGCTGAAGACAACGGAACAGAAATCTGGTCCTTTGATTGGACAGAACGACACATAGAAGAAGAAGAAGAAGAAGAAGAAGAAGCACGGCGTGAGGAAAGTGCGAAAGTTTCTGCATTCATCAAGAAATGAAAGGAAGTGAAGTTCCTACATGGCTTAAAGCTTCAGAGTTCTCAGCGCTCGCTCGACTCCGTGATGATTGTAATGTGACGATGAAGTCAGGTGTGCTAGCCTCCTGGCGACGTCTCAGCAGGGCTTTTTGCATAAAATGTAAATCACCATCATCAACGTCCTGATTTTTTTTTTTCCATCTCCAAACTAGCCCCGCCCCCTCCCCTGTTGAGTTAAAATATTTCAGATTTCATCACGAGCAAGAAGAATTTTCCCCCATTTTTTTTTCTTTGTAATATTTTTCTTTGTTTTCGTTGTCGTGGCGGCGGTTGTCTTCAGTGTGGTTGGAGTTGCTGTTGTTGCTTAACAGAGGGAGTGTTAAAATGGGAGATCTCCTCCACCTCCACCCGTGGGGGGCGCTGCAGGCTACGAAGCCTCCCGCTCTGTGGAGGAGTCCACCTGCCGCGGCTCCCGGTCCAGGCTCCTGGCACGCTCCCCGCTGTTCAACGTTGGGCTACGCGATGACTTCTGCAGCTTCTCCTCAAGCTCATGCAGCGATGGCTCCTTGTACATGCAGACTGCGGGGTGAGGGGTGGGGAGGTTGACAAAGAACAGTTCAGGGTTACAACCATAATCTGTATACTGGAACTAGAAAAAGCCTCTGTGACATCACCACCAAGACGTAATTTCATCATTTTAACACAGAGGTTTGAGGTTACGGTTAGGTTTTTATTTATTTTTTTCTTTTAGTCCAACCAATAAATAAGAAAAGTTGCAGTTCCTCTACCAGCCACTAGAGGCTGCAGTTGCTTTAGCAAGTGCTAGAGTCTGCAGTTCCTCCACCAACCACTAGAGGCTGCAGTTACTTTAATGACCCCTAGAGGCTGCAGTTCCTCCACCAACCACAAGAGTTTTCAGTTCCTTTAACGATCGCTAGAAGCTGGAATGGATGAGGCCTTATCTGACAGACAGAAAATCTTTGATGGCTGATTTTGAATATGTGGGGTTCCACAGGGTTCCATCATAGGGCCCCGGCTTTTCTCACTTTATTTACCTAATCTGGGCTCTACTCTTAGAAAACATGGCATCTCCTTCAACTGTTATGCTGATGACAGTCAAATTTATGTACCTATGAAGCAGAAGGATGCTTTTTCAGTTGCACCACTACTTGAATGCCTCAGTGATATCAAAGCCAGGATGGCCTGAACTTTTTACATTTTAATTGGTTGGTTGAATTGAATTTATTTTGAACAAGATAGAACATGACAAAAACAACACACAATTAGCACAAAACAATGTTCGAAAAGGAGTAGGAAGAAGTGTTCACTTATGTAATCCTACCCCTTTATGTCCTGTTCTCTTTAAAATAAATGTTCAACACATCAATACCCAGTGCTCAGTTAAGTGACTACTCAAACAAATAATGACTCCTACATGCTTTAACACATTCCCTCATCTTCATAACCCCTAAGAATCTATTTTCTATATATTTTTTTAAAAGTGCTTAATATTACTACATCCCTTCAACTCGTCCCCAGTCCATTTCACAAATCCACCCCAACAACTGATACACTCGTTTTTCATTCATATATCAACACATTGCTCTTTGAAATTAAATTTTTCTCTAAAACTATAACCCCCCCTTCCCTGTTACAGAACATTTTTTGAATTTTGCCTGGAAGTAAATTATATCTGTTTTTGTACATGAGTTGAATTGTTTTAAACTTAACTTAATCCCAGAATTTCCATGTTTGTGTTCGTATGTTTCCTGGTCCCCTACATAATGTGGGGAACGTATAGCTCTTTCGTGTAAAATGAATAGTGACTGTATATAGCTTTTGTACGTTTTACCCCATATTTCTACACAGTACATAAGGTATGGTAAAACCAATGAGCAGTGCAGAATCTACATGGATTTGTAGTCCAGTGTGTATCTTGATTTTCCCATAATTGCAATAGTTTTTGATATCGTTGACTGGATGTGGCCTAATACCACACCTAGAAATTTTGTTTCATTTACTCTATCAATATTGACGTACATATTTTGAGTTGCACTTGTGTTTCCATTTTCCGCTTTGTAAATAGAATAAATTTGGTTTTGTTTAAGTTCAGTCAAACCATCTTTTTAAGTTATTCATTTCTGTTCTCCTCCAAAAGCAGCTTTAATTCCTCCCCTGAACAGAACATATCTGTGTCGTCAGCAAAGAGCTCAATCTTTCTTTTTTTTTTAAATACACAACATACACATCTTTCTAAGGAGACTGCGGTCCTTTAACATCTGCAGGAAACTCCTGTGGATGTTCTACCAGTCAGTGGTTGCCAGTGTGCTGTGCTGGGGGCAGACAGACTGAACAGACAGACTGGCTTTGTGGTCTGCCTGAAGCTGGACTCTCTGGTGACGGTGGCAGAGAAGAGGACTTTAGATAAACTGCTGGACAATTAATATACAGTATTACGATCGATTGTGTGGAATGCCTTTTATAAATCTATGAATATACCTACTGAATATTTTTTTATTGTCTAGGCTATTTGTTATTACTTCTCCAAGATCCATTGGTGATCATGACCCTGAAGTGATGGTGTTTGGTCCCAGTAGTTCCTGTGAGTCCCCCCTGTATTGATCTGGGTACCTTGAAACTGCATGTAAGGCCTACTGGTACAAATCCGAGCTTTAAGATGGAAAGTAACTTTAAACTGGAACATGAAACTGCTAAAGTGGTGAGGTTTGGTAGGTTGGTATGGTCTGTGGTGTCCAGGAGTGTGACCCACCTTCAATGGGTCGGGGGACGAAGTGTGAGCAGGGTTTGGTTTTCTTCACGCGGTTCCCCTTCATGATGACTCCGTCCTTGTTGAGGCCCAGGAACCAGGCCCGGCCAGACTCGTGCTGTCGGTACAGCGTGGATGAGTAGATGACGTAGTAATTCTCAAACACAGACTCCTTGAACTTGCACTCTGGTGTGAAAATGTCCTGGAACAGACACAGGTTTAATAATTATAACAGTACATTTTATCTGTACAGCACTTTTACAGAAACTCAGACGCTTTAAAACAATAGAACAAAAATTATAAAATCAGAATATAGAAATACATAACTTATAAGAATCAAACAAAAGTGGGTCTGTACAGCCACGGATGTGTTTGGAAAGAGAGTTCCAGAGGTGGGAGCAGCTGTGGAAAAAGCTCTGTCTCCCGAGGTCTGGTGCTTGGTTCTGGGTGCTGGAGATGGGAGGCTGGTACTGGAGGAGCGGAGTCTGCGGGAAGGAGTGTGACGGTGGAGTAGGTCGGCGAGGTAACAGAGAGCCTGGTTATGGGGGGCTTTGTGGGTGAGGAGGAGGGCTTTGAAGTGGATGCGTTGAGGGACAGGGAGCCAGTGGAGCTTCTGGAGGACAGGGGTGATGTGGTCACGGGAGCGGGTGTGGGTGAGCAGACGAGCAGAGGTTTGTATAAGCTGGAGTTTATTGAGGACTTTGGATGATGAGCCATGGAGGATGCTGCTGCAGTTATCAAGCCTGGATGTAATGAAGGCATGGATGAGAAGAAGAGTGATGGGCGGAGACGGGCAACATTTTTAAGGTGGAAGAAAGCAGTGCTTGTGATCTGGTTGATGTGGTGTTCAAAGGAGAGGTTGTTGTCGAAGATGACTCCGAGGTTGCAGACGTGGTTGGAGCGGGACAACGTGCAGTTATCGATGGTGAGTCTGAAGTTGTGGGCAGTTCTGGTGAGGGATTTGGGTCTGACGATGATGATGTGTCACAGTTAAGTTTGAGGAAGGTTGAGTGCATCCGTTGGTCAGGGTGGAGTGAGTTGCTGTGGTCATGGATTTGGTGGAAATGTAGAGCTGGACGTCGTTGGTGTAGCAGTGAAAGCAGAGGCCATGGTGACGAATGATGTTACCGAGGATGAAAGGTAGAGGAAGAAGCTCCGAACCCTGGAGGATGCTGCGTGACAGATGAGCAGTGGAGGAGGTGCAGTTATTGATGCTGATCAACTGTTGTCTGTTGGTGAGATATGACCTTAACCAGGAGAGGGCAGTACCACTGATGGTGAGGTAAGGGAGGAGGAGGTCGTTGGTGGCTTTGAGGGTCCAGTTTTTTTAAGGATGGACCAGCAGGAAGTTTGAGAATTGGGGAACAGAACCAGAGCTGAGGGAGGAACTGATGATGGCGGTGATGAGTCGATGAATGCTGCTGCTCCTCCCCTTCCCAGATGAGCTTCTCCAATCTACTGACCACCGGTCACAACTACAACTCCCAGCATCCCTCTGTACACCATCACAGACTGCACCTGTGTCCTAATTACCCTCATGTGTTGCACCTGTCCCCTGTCTATTCATTCCCAGTTTCACCACCACCTCCTCCTGTAGTCTTGTTCATGCACACATGTCGTCTTGCCTGCACCCGTTCAGTACGTTCACTTTGGATTGTTTAATCTGTATTAAACCCTCTGAGCTAACGTCTGCGCTTGAGTCCGCCTGCCGTCTTTCAGAGCCTCACAGTAGAGAGACGGCTGGGAGACAGTCCTGTACGAGTTTGGATGGGATGGGGTCCAGAGAACAGGTGGAGCTTTCATGTCTGCCATGAGTTTGCAGGACTCCACAGGGGAGAGAACTGAGCCAGAAGCAGAGTGGTGAAGGTGTGAGGGGAGGTGGAGGTAATCAGATTACTGTTAATGGTGTCTATTTTAATTTGGAAAAATGATAGAAAGGCAACGCACTTATTGACTGTGAACAAGTTGGAAATGTCACTGGGATTGAGGAGTTTGTTTACTGTGGAGAGAAGAGCCGTGGGGCTGGACGAGTCAGTCTATGAGGTCTGAATAGTAGGTGGACCGAGCTGAGTTGAGGGCATCTTTGTATTGGTGGAGGTGGCCAGCGTAGGCTTGCTGGTGAGCAGTTACACCAGTTTTCCTGCAGAGCCTTTCAAACTGATGCTCGCGGGTTTTGGTTTAGTGGAGTTCAGGGGAGACGATTTTTAAAGACCAGCTCTTGTTTTTTTCACAAAATTCATGACAGAGACTTGTAATTTTCAGTGGAAAAAAGCAGCAATCTTGCAACATGTTTTTACAGCAAAATCTTCTATTTTTACCACAAAATTACAACAAAAAGGATTTTTGTTGGTCAAAAAGTTGCATTTTTTTAACACTAAAATGAGATTTCACATCAAAAAAAATCGTAACCTTGAAAATTTTGAAATCTGTTGAGAAAAATTACCTTTTTGCAACAAAAAGTTAGCAATATTGCAAAACGAAAGATTTGATACAAAAAATAAGTCATTCCAAGAGAGTCGCTTTTGTACGACATAAAGATTTTTCAAAATAAAAGCTGTGATTTTATGTTGAAAAATAGTTGCGATTTTGAATTTATTTTTTCAACAAGAAGTTGTAATATTACATTAAAAAGTCAGATGTTTCTTTTCAGTGATTTCATGGTAAATTGTCAAGATTATGGGACATAAAGTTACAGTTTGCCTGGGCATTTTCGTTGTATATTATTCTACAATGTCAGAAATCTAATCTAATCCAAAATCTAGAGTGTCACAATTGCAGCTTTTTAACATAAGACCATGTTTTGTTATAAAATATAGATTTGAAATAAAATTTTGACTTTGTTGGAAAAAAAAAAATTGTTGCAAAAATAAAACATTGCATTTTTATGATCTTAAATCATAACTTTTTAACATCTATAATTTTTGTTGTAAAATGACTGAATTTGCATGATTATGTGTTCTTGAAAAAAATGTTTCTCACATATAATTGCGATTTTTCTCGAACTACATGATTTTCATTGACTCACAAATTCACAAGTTTATAACTCTTTCAAACTGCTACTTTTTGTTATAAAATACAACTTTTAGCAAAATCACAACTTGATGTCACAAATTTTACACCACAACTGTGTTTTTTGACATAAAATCTCAGAAAATTGTGACTTTTTGACGACAAATCAGAAAATTTACAAAATTCTGACTCATCAGAAAAATTCCAAACTTTTTGATCTTGGAGCTCTACAATTATGTACTAAAATCCAAAATTTTTGTTCATATGAATGCAAATTTTGCGATATAATAAAATCTCTCAAATTTTACAAAATCACACATTTTTGACATCAAGTCATGACTTTTTGTCTTAAAAATCACAGAATTTAGAAAGAAAAAGTGTCGGCTCACAACTTTTTGCTGTAAAACTGGAACTTTGTCGTAAAAATCACGATGACCGTTTCGTTATATAACGTAGATCGTAACAAAATTGCAGCTTTTTGAAATACAAGTTTTGTTGTTACAAATGCAAATTCTGCAATACAGTATCTATAAAAGTGAAATGTGTTTCTGCTCTTGACTCAAAAGCAGGACTGCAGCGCTGAAGTGACCTCCTTCCGGATCGGAGGCGTCAAAGTCGAGGCCCGTGGGCCAAAGCTGGCCCACCACTTTATCTTATCTGGCCTGCAAGCATTCAAAGATGATCGTGTACTTATAAGTAGAACACTTCTGAGTAATTTTCAATGCGACTGGGCCCTCTGGATATAACAGGTGAGTCAATCAGAGCAGAACGGCCCCCCCACAGGAAACACAAACCTGCTCCAACATCCAACACTGAAGCTCCTCGATCGCCCGTCAAAAAGAGCCTCAGATGAACTACAGCTCACGGTTATTTAACTAAAACAGAGCTAAAAAGAGAATAAAATCGAGCTGTGGTCGAGGACATTTCAGAGGCAAAAACAAGTCCATCTGTCTGACGGCTGCTGATTGGCTGAAACTGGGTCACGTGACAGGACGATAATTGCAACACAGCAGCAGATCTGCACCAGAAAGACGTTAAATTTGATTTTATCTTTGCAGCTCTACTTTCTCATCCTGTCCTCCTCCAGCTGTATCTCTGATGTTTAACGTTTTCTGGGAGGAGCAAGCGTCAATTATGGATGGAGGAAGAGACAGGAAACAGGAACCGCTGTCTTCTTCTCTGCTCCTCTGGAGTTTTAGTCCCTCAGCCAATCAGAGAGCTTCACCATAAAAGTTAATCAGCCAATCAGAGAGCTTCACCATGAAGTTAGTTAATCAATCAATTCAATTTATTTATAAAGCACCTATTTATAACAAGTCATCTCTAGGCGCTTAAGAAACCCAGAGCTTGACCCCCGAGCACATGGCAACACCATCAGTGGCAAGAAA